>CANUEP010117872.1:0-12732 GCA_947857235.1 Jatropha podagrica | reverse complement strand
TTAATATACCACACTAGAAATATTATGCATTTAATACATAAACTCTCCAAAAATATTTACGAAATATTTTCTACCCGCCTAAATCATGCAAACATGCTCCAAAAATAGTAAAGAAAATATTAACTATGCATCGTAATTTTTTCGGACTAAAATAATACCAAGTCCCGGACCGATGGTACTATTCACAGACCGGTAAATCACTATTACCGACACTTAAAGAAAATCAGTCTGTTACACTACAGTTGTAGTAATATTATCACAGTGCATTCTTATTTCATAAGATAAAATTGATAATTTTGAATTATATATAATAGACTTTATATATATGTATTTTTAATCATGTCAATAATTATAATTACAATTTTTAATTTTATTTTATTTTTTGGGTCTTAGATTAAACTTCCTAATAAAATTTAGATTCAAATAGAAAATTAGCATAACCAATCAAAATTAAACTATGTTTATTTTTCAACCAATAAAATTAAAGTATTCAATAGTATTTTTATCAATTCATAACTTTAAAATTGGTATTTTAGGAACCCAATATTCTCTAATTAGGATGTGACTAAATTATCATTAATGCTATTATTAATCAATCAATAAAATACAAATAAATTCGAAATTTCTATTCAAGCAAAAAATTTATAATTTATATACACTAAGGCATAGCCTAGTGGTTAATGCATATATGACTTGATATAAATTCAAATTCGAATTCTTTTTTCCCTATACTAAAAAAATTATGATTTATTATATTATAATTTGAATATTAGAATTCTGATAATTCCATTGAAATAATTGAAAATAAAAAATAAAATATATTACCATTATAAATATTAATCTTAAAATCTAAATAAAATTTAAACTTTTATCAATAAAATATAAAATAAAAGTGAGAAAATAAAGAACATGCATACTGAAGAATGAGGCACCAAAGAAAAATGCAGTGAGTTTTAAGTTTACAAAACAGGTTATCAATTTTGATTATAAATTTAGCAACAAATAGAAATTATATTGCTAACTCATTTGTAATCTTTTGTCAACTATTAACAACGGAAGAACAATGAAATAAAATTTAGTAATTAATAAAAAATAATTTAGGTTATAATTTTAGAAATAGAAAATTTTCGTTATTAATCCATAAGTAGAATCTTTTAACAAATTTATAATTTAGAAACGAAAAAATTTTGTACCTAATTCGAAAGCAGAAACCTTATAACGAATCTATAAATTATAAATTTATAACACTAAATATAAATAAAAAGAATAAGAGATTATCAAAATTATAAAAAATATAAATAAAAATTATTCTATTAATTTATAAAATGAGAGAGTTAGTACTTACCATGAAAAGAAAATATTATCGCAAACTTAATAATTTCAAATTAATAAAAACTTGAAGTAATAATTCTTGATAGTAAAAAAAAATAAATTCTTGATAGTAAAAAACAATTAAAATTAAACATATATATATTGGTATGGTAGAATAAATTTTTAATTAATATTAATATAATAAAATTAAGGATTAGGTTAAACTTCTTGATAGAATTTAGATTCAAATAGGAAAAAAAATATCAATAAAATTAAAAATTTTCTAATTAACAAATGACTAAATTATCCTTATTGTTAGCAATTAAATTTAAAGTTTATAAAGGCATTTTAGAGACCCAATATTCCATATTCGTACTTTTATATCTATTACTAAATTATAAAAAATATAAATAAAAATTATTCTATTAATTTATAAAAGGAGAAAAAGTTAATACTCACTGCAAAAAGAAAATATGATCACAAATTTAATAATTTCAAACTAATAAAAATTTAAAGTAATAATTCTTGATAGTAAAAAGAAAATAAGTTCTTAATAGTAAAAAATAATTAAAATTAAACATATATATATATATATATATATATATATATATATATATATATATATATATATATATATATATATATTTATATGGTAGAATAAATTCAAAATTAATATCAATGTAATAAAAATAATGAATTGAAATCATAATTAAGGATGAAATTCAACTCCCTACGGAAGCTAGATTCAAATAGAAATAAAAATATTAAAAAAATTAAAAAAATTTTAATTAATAAATGGCTAAATTATCCTTATTGTTAATAATTAAATTTAAAATTCATAAGGGCATTTTAAAGACCCAATATTCCTCATATTTGTACATATATATATATTATTTTATAGCAATAATAATCAATTACTACTTATCGTAATTATTATTACGTTGAACTAAATATTAGTCTATATAATTATCATAATACTGTTATATAACAATTTACAATTAGATTAATATTCGGATTTTTAATTGATTTAATATTTTTATTTAGTTTATATTTAATATTTATTTTTTAATGATTTTTTGAAATAAATAATTTATAATCAACTAATAAAATACTAATAAGATTAAAAGTCTATTAATTAAAATAAATTTAAATTATTCTTAATGATATTTTTAACTAATCAATAAAATTAAAAGTTTACAGAAACGTTACTCCTCCATTCATATTTTTATATATTATAGATTAAGGGATGAGCGTTTTGAGTTTATTCGCAAGTTTGCTAATGGTGTTAGCTCATAGTTCAGCAAGAGCAGTCACTAGTTTGACAGATCGGGTGGCTTGGTCTACTCATCCCCCCTTATGTATTTTTTATCTCCTGGTGCTTAAAGGTCAATAAAATTGGAATTACAATTTCGTGCAAAAAAAAAAACTTACATCGAAGAACTTTAATTAATTAAGGACAAAATTTCAATTTTAACTTAAATGAGTACTTCATAATATTGTAAATTTTTCATGCAAGTACATAATACCTATTTTTAAATTTCCAATTTTGTATTTATGGTGTAATATAAAGAAAACTCTTAAAATATTTAATTAGAGATATTTAGTTAAATAAGATATTTACTAAACACATAGTCAAATAATTTTTTTTCTTTTCACATATAACGATTGCCAAGAGATCAAACTTTTATTCTCAATAATAATATAATTTTTACTTTTATTTTTTAAAATGTAAAAAATAATATAAATTGAAATAAAGCAATAACATTTCCAAAACAATAGTTTTCATTTTTTATTTTTTATATACTTATTAGTTGTCTTCAAATTGAACTAAAAAGCCAAAGGTCTATCTTAATTTTATTAAAAACAATACAAATTGATGTTCTTAATTAATTAATTACATATGATATTAATCCGACAAAAAGCCAGACTCGAAATAATAAAAAGATAATATATATTATGTTTTTGAGCACGGGTTTTTCTATATAATTAAAGATTTTTATTATTATATAATTTAATATGTTTGTAAATACCTTGAGATATTTATAAATTAAAAATAATTAAGTTAAAAATGACAGGATAATATATATATTTGCGGCAACCAGCAAATAATTAGCTTGGATGAGATATAATTTGGTGGCATAAAGGGTCAACAATTCAAACTTTAATTATTGTCTTCTCATTACAAAAGCAAATTTAAAAGAAAAGAGAGATTTAACAAACACTTAACTATCACATGGAAAACGAAGAGAAACTAATAATTGAAAATTTTGAAGAATAGCTTTATCATCCAAACGTTGAGGAAACTTAATTTTTAGCTAATTGTTGGATATTGATGGGATAAGCTTCAGTTGTGAGAGTAGAATTAAAAGCTTTAGTTGCTATAACAATATTCACTGCTTCTGTTGGATGCAACCCATCAAAGAAAACATGAGTGCGCCTTTCATCACAAACTTTCCCTTCTTTTTTGCATAAGATACCACTCCCTTCTTCATTTACACTTCCCACTTCACAGCAAGTACTGCTAGTGTTGTTGAATCCTATTAGATAAAAACCCAAAACGTTAGTTTTTATCCAATTATATATATTAGAATAAAGTGAGCTGAAATCAATTAGGTGTAGTCTAATTGGTCTTTTTTACTTATATAAAGAGTGCGAGACTTCTCTTGACTATATGTGTTTTTATCAATTTAGTGAGTTTAGAGGATGATTGCCCCTATTGTATACCTTACAATATTATTTTGACCCAGTGAACCTCTCAATAAATAGTAAAAAATAGAAACAAGGTGAGGTGAGGTGAGTGAGAAGATGGCACTGTGGTGCGAGCAATGAAACTTCCCACTTCTTGACTGCACCTAGCATTTCTCTGAGTGGAGACTACTTTAAAAGTTGGACACTAAAGTTCAACTCTCACTATTGTTAAAATTTCACTTCCCAAAGCTAAAATGAAAATAATACTCCTTCTCCCCCAAAACAATAATTCATCTTTTTTTTTTAATTTATCTCAAAATATAGTCTATTTTTTTATTTAATTCTTAATTTATCTATTATATCTTTATTAAACTTTATCTTATTTTCAATAATCTTTTTTTACTTATTATTTCAATATAATAATTAATCATGCTTATTTGAAATGTGCATAATAGAAAAATTATATGAATAAAGTTATCTTGTAACTATAATGATTATTATTTCTTAATCTATGTGAAAAAGAAAAGTAGATTAGATTTTTAGACTTAGGGAGTCATAAATAATAGCTTAAGTTTGAATATTTTTAATAATATGTTTACTTGTGTAAAATATAATATAAAGATTTCTTTGGGTATTTAGCCATTTCAAATAGCTGTAGATTTTAATTTTAATTTTAAAAATAAAGTTATAAAAATATAAAATTCAGAATACTGAATCATTTCAAATGATTTTTTTTTAATCAAAATGGATCCTGAAAAAGCAATTTCAAATATGAAAACCCATTTTTCAAGCCACAAATAAAGAAAGAGAAAAAAAAAACCTTCAAAAATTACCTTGAGAGACAGGATTTTGGATAATATCCAAGATAATCTTGTAGGAATTGACAAGGACAAAATGAGAAGCAGGCATTTGTCGCTTGGTAAAATCCACCATTGACTTCAATCGAGCATTGAAGAGCTCAGCTGCATTGTTCATAGCTTCAATGCAAGTATTGTTAGGAGATTTTAAGTTGGTAATTACAAATGGATAGCACCCGATTGGATTCACCGACATCAACACGAACTTTCGAGCCCCCAAGTTGTACAATTTCTGCATCAACATTAACTTCATTAAAATTGTAAACCTCAGAGTAGATATGCCATAAGCTCGATTTTGTATGAGAGTATACATTTGTTAGTCATTAGATTCAAAATTATATCGACATAATTGCAGTTATTATAAATTTCTCCGTATATAGGATTTGTTTGCTGTGAGTCAATCTATTAGTTTTTAGTTGTTGGTTATTAAATTTTTAGCTGACAGCTGTGTAGACCGGTTTAAATTAAAAATATTGGCAAAAATAGTTATTGTTGTTTAACGTAAAATGACAACAAGAATATTGTTAGTTGAATTCAAAAGAAAAAACAATAGATATAATGATTGTAAACAAAAATTAATTAATCTCTATAAAAGGTTAAAAGCTGAAATGTTTAGCCATATTCAATAACAACTTATGAATTAACTTTTCACTTTTTAACCAAGTTAAAACTCCATCTCTATCAATTGCAATCTTTGGTAACATAATTTTTATTATATCTTTTACAGGTTGAGGGAGTTTTTTATGATACATTAAACATTATGGTTGTATTTGACAATAATTTTTTAAATAACTTTTAATATTTTGACCAGTATTATTTTTTACGATATTTGATAATATAACGTTTGAACTAATTTTTAGAGGTTAAGATAGCGTTTTATAAAAAAATTAGCTCGTGTAAAATGTTCAGCTTAGCATTTTATGAAAAGGTTCTAACAATTAAACGCTACTAAATCAACTAATAACTACCAAAATAATTAATTTTGCCAAATAAACCCTATAACATTTATCTTTTAGCTTGTAATTAATTTTTTTTTACAATTATACCCATTTTTTCTCTAAATTTAGCTGATTAAATAATAGTGTCTTCTTTTATCATTTTAAGTTAAATAACTAATTTAAATATTATTTTTTAAAACACTTCTAATTTAAATTATTATATAAACAACTACTAGTTATCCGCTACTGTAACAGCTAACAGTAAACATTTGTCAAAACAATTAATAACTACTAAAATATCTAATATTGTCAAACAGAACCTTCAACGTTTCATAAAAAGTTAATTCAAATTCTAAAGCTATTATAAAATTTATATTACCAAACATTATAATTAATAAAGCTTAAATTTTGACTTAAGTTAACCTAAAAGTTGTTGCGGAATAGAGCCATAAAGTTGAATTTATAATATACTTCATCCGTCCATAAATAAATGTCACATTTGCAATTTTCTCATCTTCTAATAAAATCGTTTAATTTGTAATAAATTGTTAATGACGTATTCGGCAACAGCTTTGTAAGTATACTATTTTAATTCGTTAAAATGCTAAATGCTATTTTTTATATTATTTGATAATATAGGATTTGAACTAATTTTTAAATGTTAAGATAATATTTTATAAAAAGTTAAGTCATATAACGCTTAACTTTTAATATTTTATAAAAAATTATTCAAATAACTAATAGCTAACAACTATTAAAACAGTTAATTTTTTCTAATGGACCTTAAGTACATTTACTATATTACAAGAGAAATTTTTTAAAATTATAGCATCATTTGCAAAGGGTAAAATGAAAAAAAAAAAAAATTATACAAATGTCACTTATTCATGGACATGATATTTTTGCAATTATAACAATTATTTGTAGGGAGAGAAGTTAAATCCAAATTTATGACTTGGCTACATTTATTTCTAGCGTATTCAATGAGGTCATTGTACATTGACCTGTGAAAATGTACAGATGTAAGGACTTGGGTGAATAGAATTATTAAGTTTTATCGTCAATTTAAGGCTCGAGTTGAAAATGACATCATCCTAAGAGTAAATGCTTTAGATCTTGAACTTCAGACTTTCAAATCTGTGATTTGGAAGTATTTTATTAGAAAAGAAAATTTTATTACAAATTGTGTATCGAATTTCCCCAAAAAAATAAATTCTTTTTTTGATGATAAGAAAATAAAAAATTTAAATCCTGATTTATTTTAAAAAATTGAAAAAAAGGAAATCCTTGAGGTGACACTATCCTACCGTGTACGCTTTTTCTTTTTTCTTAAAAAATCTCGGTATTTGCAAAAGAAAAAAAATGCACATATTATCTGATGATGTTTTTATGTACTTTTAGAATTACATAAGAGTAAACCCTTTTCTTCAATTTCATTAAACATCACTATCTAATTTTAAGTTACATATTATCTCGTGATAGATCTAGCGGCATACTAAAATTAGAAAATTAAATTAAAAAATATATATTCTCATAATCTATGTTCCAAAATCAATTTAAAAAAAAAAAACTATTTAATTTTCATTAAAACAAAAGACAATGCGGAATGAATAAAATGAATGATAAATCGGATCTAAGAGAAATAGTCAATACGGGGAAATACTATTTCCGGTCTAACTGCATATTAGTTCTATTTGTATACCAAATGAGAACACTAAGTAGTGCAAATTAAAAATAAAATAATTAAGATTTAAATGTAATTTGAAAATATTTAAAATATAGAAAAATAGAAAAACAGGAAAATAAAAAGACTGAATTACATTTGGGAGACAAGAACTTAATGCACCTGAAGTTGCTTGGAGAAGGAGTCTGTGAGATTGTCAGTGAAGGCCTGAAGACCGACACGGGAATCGGGTGGCCTGAGAAAGTAATTGAATGAGTAATCATTTCCTCCAGTTCCCACAACGAACATGTAGTTCGCTACTAATTCCTTACTTTCCTTCCCTTCTAATGCCTTTAATTCTGGAATTGTGACATCCTCAAATTTCCTTATTTGCTGATTCAAAGTAATCACTTCAACCTGTTTTCACCAATCAATAATACTTTACAAACCCTAAATCTGAAATTTCCATCAATCATTTATTAATTAAATATAAAGGAAAAAATACTACTTTTATATCTTATTCAGAACCAATTATGATGTATAGAGACTTTCATATTTTCACATTTTAGAAACATTTTTACATGTTCTTTTCATACATAAAATACTATTTTTCCATGTAAAATTATATTATAAATATCATTTTCTTGTATAGTTTATGTTTTTTCATATTTTCTCGTTCCGTTTTACACAGATTTACATTTAAGGAAAACTCAATAAGGAATTCATCTTTAATTAATATATTTTCAACAATAATATCAAATTAGGATAGCAAATTAAATAGATGAAAGGCTGAAAAAAGAACAAAAAGGGAAATGAACTTACAGCAGTAGAGCCAGTTTCATCTAATATCCCAGAAGAACCAGAAGCAAAATTAACACCATTGACAATCTTGTTTCCTTTGGTTGTAGGGTCAGAAAAAGGTGGAGTTAAAGGAAGACCAAGTTGGTCAGAAAGAAGGTCAATCACATTTTTCCCATTTGTAAATCTACCAGAAGGCCCAGAAGAAAAATCAACTCC
Organism: Jatropha podagrica; assembly: GCA_947857235.1. Taxonomy (NCBI): domain Eukaryota; kingdom Viridiplantae; phylum Streptophyta; class Magnoliopsida; order Malpighiales; family Euphorbiaceae; genus Jatropha; species Jatropha podagrica. The sequence continues at coordinate 4,258 of CANUEP010117872.1, read as the reverse complement.
ATAAGGCAAATAATTTGCTTTAGCCTTTGATTTTGGTAGAAAATTGTTATTGCCATTATCAACTAAAGAACTACCAAATACAAACATTCCTTTGATCTTCTCATCTTTATTTCCCTCTACTAAGTGTGAAATGGATAGAAAAAGAAAGGCAAGGATTGAGAGGTGTATGAAGACAAATCTTGAGGTTGTCTTTTGAGTCATTTTTCTGTGAAAGTGATGCCTTATTGAAAGGATCAAGTTTCTGTTATATATGAGTCAGGAAAGGTATGGTTGAATTTTTAGGTAGAAGCAACATTAACTATATTTAGGTTTATGTTGGGATATATTAAAAAATAGAATATAATATTAAAAATTACAATAAAAAATACAAGCAAAGAAAAAATAACGTTTGCATTAAATATTGCATCTTTACAATATTTTAACAAAAAAAAACATTTAATTTGAAGAATCGATGGAAACTCCTTTGATATCTTATAAACACATCTCTATTTACATTGATCGAGCAAAATATTGAAATTAAAGTAAAAAAAATTTATATTGCTCTTGATAAATTTTCATAAACATGACATCGGTGTCTATAATCAATAATTTTAAAGTTAAGTTCTAAAACTATAAAATAAAAATAATTATTGATTTAGTTACTCGCTTTTCAATCCATAAGAATAAGGGTTTTTTTATTTTTTAATTGAAAGAAAAACTGTTAGCGGCGCAGTTCTTCTTTGAGTGCACAGTGCCCATCCTTTCTCTTTTTATTATATTTTTTTTGGCTTTAAAGCTTTTTTTTTTTTTATTCATAGGCAGATTTAACATTCTGAAATAATACTATAAATTATATAATAAGAGAAACCGTTTAACAGTGCACAGTTCTTCCCTTAATTATTAATTGTACTTTAAAGATTTTTGAATAAGAATATCACGCCAAAATTAATAAGTAAAAATAGTTTAATTGATAAATTTGTCAATCTTAGTGGATCAAATTATTAAACTCAATGCACTAAAAAAATATAGTTTAGCAATAGAATTTTATCATCAAATTTTATCTGATATTAATTAGCAACCGTTTAACAATGGATCAATAACAGTCTGAGAGTAAAAAATAAATTCAGAATTCAACATTGGATTATCAACCAATTAATCACAAAAAATTAGCAAGGGATTTTAGCCATAATTAATATAATGCTAATTAATACGGAAAATAATGACGGGTAATTGGGCAACCTATTAGCAATGGATAGACAATAGAATTTAGCATCTAATTTTATTCTGATGCTAAATTTGGAGGAAAAATATGGTGCATTAATTAGAAATAAATTAGTATGGGAGTGACTACAGATAAATTTAAATGGAAGAGCATAAACTCCATATAATTATAATGAATTAGCAAGGTGAAATTAGTTTGTATATTTGCAAAGAATTAGCAAAGAAAATTATTAGCAAGGAATTTGTAATGAAATTTATAAATTATCTAAATTATTATTATTATATTTAGAAATAGATGAAAATATTAATTTTTATAGTTTTTATTTATAAAATATTAAGAATTTTTAAAATTATTAAATATTTTAATTAATTAAAATGAAAATATAAATATTCTCTAATTTTATATATAAGTAAGATTTATTATCCATAAATCCAAAATAATATTTTTATTCTTTAAAAGATTTAAAAATTAATTAACCCTTATAAAATTAAACAAGAAAAAAAGAAAGTAACATTTTGGGATGGCAATTTTATCCAATCTGCGGGGTACCGATCGATCTGTCTTTTAATAATTAATTATAGTCTTTTGTTATTATACTTACTATAATATTGAAATATAATTATAGTTTTTAATCACTAATTAATAATAATTTTAAGAATACTAATGAAGTACCCGAAATTCATTTAATTTGCTGAAAATCGATGAAAAACTAAGTTAGGCCAAACCGGTACAAATTGAACTGGAATGACCTGATGGCTTCTAGAAAATCTATTGCAATAATTTTCCTCTCCCTTACATTATTGAACATTAATCTCCCTCTCACAATCACTCAATTCTCTTTGGTTCTCTCTTTCTTGTATCTCTCTCTGTCCCACTCTCTGCGCACACCGACCGCCACCATAGCTCCACTGGCTCCTCAACCTCCCGCCACCATCTCCTCCTGGTTCCTCCTTCGCGGGACCCGTTTCGGCAGACGCAGCAGCTCCCTTCTTTCTGGTGTGCGACTGTGATGGACTCAGCCCCTTCCTTCTCGCGCCGTTTGCAGCGAGTCTGGTAGCAGCATCTCCTCCTCGCACCGGTCACCGTGGCTTGACTCAGCTCCGTTTCCTCGCACCGTCCACAGTAGAGCTCGGTCTCCTCTCGGCCTCGAAGCACCAGATCGATCACGATCTGCTCAAATCCGGCGAGTCCGACACCACCTCCGGTTCCTCTGACATCTGATCTTAGTTTCTCGTGGTCGAACCGCTCGATCCCAGCGAGCTTAGATTCCGGTGAGCGCCAGTGTTCTTGGCTCCGATCGTCTCTCCGGCAGTGTTTTTGGACTGTGATTTGTGTGTGGGTACTGAAAATTACTTACCAGAAATTATTAGTTAATTTTTTTATTTTGTGGTTGGTTGATCGCATAGATAATCCACAGGTGTGAACAATACATTTTAATATTTTTTTTTGGTGGGTTGTCTGTGTTGGCCTTTGTGGTGCATACACACTAGCACATGCATATGCTTATATTGTTAATGATGATATGATAACCATTTGTAATTTAATTAATGTTTTTCCCCTTGCACCAAGTTTAACAATTTTCAGGCAAACACTTCTACATCATATGCTGCATATCTCTTTTGAAATAAATTATCAATAATGGCAATAGGTCTTCCCCTTCTTCATATATCTCTGATGAAAGAAGGCACTAATTGGAAGCTTATAAGAGTTTTCTGCTATCTTGCAATGCCAACTAATTCATCCTAACAAAGTAGCATATATTAAAATGTGCTCTGATTGATTTTTGTTTCTCGCTTTAATTTGTACTTCGAACATTCTTGCTTCCACTAGTTGCATTTTGCTGGCAGTTTTTCTTTAGCATAACCACTTGCGTTGAATAGCTGTCTAGAGGAATTAATTTTTTGTTTTCCTTCTTCTTATGGTACTGCTTCCCTCTTTTGATGCCTTTTCATTTCAAAAGCATAACAAAAATCTACACCAGTTGACAATGCATTCATCATATTTATGCGTGTTGCCTGATTCAGCATTTCTTACAATTACCTGTTGGTAAAATGTCATGCTTTTCTTACAATACGTCCGACGGTGGCTTCCTGAACTTTCCAGGCGACCTGCTGAATGGATTCTTCAGATACTCATCAAGATTATGATGATGGTCAGGGGCGGACGCAGGATTCCGGAGAGAGGGGGCCCAAAAATTTGAATGGACAAACTGTTGGTAATAGTTTTAAAAAAATTACACTTTACCAAGCAATAATCAACATTCATGCTTAAAAAATATCATAAAAATAGAATTTAATACCTTAAAAAAGAGCAGGGCGCTCTTTTAAATCACGAAAATCATCTATATAAGTGAATCTATAGTAAATTTTTCAGCAATTTTTTTTTTCAATAGACATCATCAAACAAATAGAGAGGAGTTCATCTTCAATCTTGTTATTGTGAACCCCTAACCCACCATACGTACTCGCAATGTGGAAATGCGTATGACAAATGGATAGAAATGCACGTGATGTGTGAGAGTCGCCATCTTGTTTAATTATTTAAGGGTAAACTAGGAAAACCCTAAATGACTCCAGTTTTAATTAACCTAATTTCTAGATTAATTACCCAATAGTTAAAGCATGGTATGCAAACCCGAGATGGATCCCGAGACTATGTCATGCTGATGAACTAACCTATGGATGGATGAATGCTTTGCAGGTGAATGATTGAATTAGATGATTTCGACTTGTCGCTCGTGGTTAGATCCCAAACGTGCCTACGTACTTCCGTTTGAATGGAAGATCAAAGTCAACGTAGTTCGATATGCCTCTTTAGAGGGCTTTGAATGTGATGCTTTATGCATGCAGTTTGACTTGCCGCTCGGGGTTAGATCCCAAACGTGCCTACGTACTTCCGTTTGAATGGAAGATCAAAGTCGACGTAGTTCGATAGGCTTCTTTAGAGGGCTTTGAATGTGATGCTTTATGCATGCAATTTGACTTGTCGCTTGGGGTTAGATCCCAAACGTGCCTACGTACTTCCGTTTGAATGGAAGATCAAAGTCAACGTAGTTCG
>CANUEP010117861.1:0-10380 GCA_947857235.1 Jatropha podagrica | reverse complement strand
GGAGATGGGCTGTATTGGCAGCATTGTGCTGGCTGAGTCCATCAGGAGCCTTGACAGAGCTGTTCTAGGGTTTGATGACTGGACAGTCTCTCCCATCATTCTCCAGGTATGTCTCCTTATTACTTCTCCTCATTTTTTTTCCTTTTAAGTTATTCCCAGTAATAGATGGGTTCCCTGGACCTATAGAAGGCACCCATATCGATCCCTACCTCAATTCGCTGGAGCCTCCGAGATTGTTTGCTTCGCTAATGACATCTAAGCTCACTTGAGCTAGCCCCTGAACATGTCGGGCTCCCTGTGACTGTGAGCCTTTGCCCTCAAATTCGTACCATTGATAGATGTTATCCATACATGAAGGGTAGTAATGCTGGAATACAAAAATGATTTGAAAAAAATCAAGTCCCCCGCTCAGTTCCTGACCTATGAAACGAATCTCCGGCTTCAATATCTCCGTACCGGGGGCTTTTCGAGCTCGGTTGGCACTCCAAAATGGGTTCCTTAGGCCTATAGAAGGAGCCCATATCAATCCAGTCCCTCGACTCACTGGAGACTTCGGGCCCATTTGCTTTACAAAGGCCATCCAAGCTAACTTGAGTTAGCCCCCGAACACATCGGGCTCCCGGTGACTGTGAGGTTTTACCCTCAAATTCATACCATTGATAGATGTTAGCCATACATGAAGGGTATTAATGTCGAAAAACAAAATGAATTGAAAAAATTATAGTGTTTGGCTCGATTCCCGACTTATGGAACGACCCTCCAACTTCAATATCTCTGTACCGGGGGCTTTTCGATCTTGGCCGGCACTTTAGAAAGGGTTCCCCAAATCTATAGAAGGAAACCATATTGATCTCGGCCCTCGATTCACTGGTGCCTCTAGGGCCATTCGCTTCGCCAAGGCCATCGAAGCTCACTTGAGCAAGCCCCCGAGCAAGTTGGGCTCCCTGTGACTATGAGCTTTTGCCCTTAAATTCACACTATTAATAGATGATATCAATACATGAAGGGTAGTAATGTTGAAAAACCGAAACATTTTGAAAAAACTCAAGTCCTTAGCTCAGTTCTAGACCTATGAAATGGACCTCTGACTTCAATATCTTCGTACCAGGGACTTTTCGAGCTCGGCCGGCACTCAAGAATGGGTTCCCCAAACCTGTAGAAGGCACCCATATCAATCCAGGCCCTTGACTCACTGGAGACTCCGGGCCCATTCGCTTCACTAAGGCCATCCAAGCTAGCTTGAGCTAGCCCCCGAACACGTCGAGCTCCCAACGACTGTGAACCTTTTCCCTCAATTGTTCACCATTGATAGATGTTACCCTTACATAAAGGGTAGTAATGCTAAGAAACTAAAATGATTAAAAAAAACTACAGTCATCATCTTGGCTCCCGGCCTATGAAACGGTCCTCCGGCTTCAATATCTCCGGATAGGGGGCTTTTTGAGCCCGACTGAAACTCTGGCCCGAGTTCCCTGGACCTATAGATGGCACTCATATCGATCTCAGCCCTCAATTCGCCGGAGCTTCCAAGGCCACTTGCTTTGCCAAGGCCATCCAAGCTAACTTGAGCTAGTCCCCGAACACATCGGGCTCCCGACGACTGTGAGTTTTTGCCCTCAAATTCGCAGCATTGGTAGATGTTACCCTTACATGAAGGGTAGTAATGCCAAAAAACCAAAATGTAATGTATACTTGGCCCAAATGACTATTCTTTATGATGTGGAGGATATGTCTTACAATTGTAATTTTTAGAAATAGGTTTTATCATGAAAAAAATCAAGTTGAATGTTTGCACAAATTGAAAAATGTCAGTTTTTAGATAAAATAAAATGATTTTGGGGTCGAAATGGGGGCAAGGCTCCTAGTTTTGGCCTATCAACCCCTACAGGTAAGCAAGGTGGTGCGCTCAACATTGGCCCTCCACGTGAGAAAGGAGGTTTATCGTTGCTCCATGTCGGCCAGCCAAGGGCAAAATAGAGGTTTATCATTGGGCTGAGAAGTGCACAGGCAGGCGTGCCACAAGCTAAATGGAGGTTCATCATGGGGCTAGCTAGTGCGTTGGCAGCAGGGTTTGGGGAATGCATAGGCTGCTGGCGCGCGACATGCCCGATAGAGGTTTCTCACCTTGGCTGGACTGGAAGACACGTGGGCTGCTGGTGCATCGTACGACCAATAGAGGTTTCTCACTGGGCTGCATTCGCTCTACACTCCCATTAGAGCTTTATCCCTATGCTGGGCGGGCAGCCCATAGGCGCGTTGCACGCCCAATGGAGGTTTATCACTGCGCTGGGCACAGGCTACCCGTAGGCACCACAAGCCAAATACGCACGCCCCGTGAGTGCACCACACGCTAAATAGAGGTTTACGCTTGGACAGCGGGGGCCTCCCACACGCCAAATAGAGGCTTATCCCCGGCCACCCCTCCCACACCCATTACAGATGTATCCCTCAATATCTCCGTACCAGTGACTTTTCAATCCTGGCCGACACTCTAACTCGGGTTCCTCGGACCTATAGAAGGCATCTGCATCAATCCTGACTGTCGATTTACTGGAGCCTCCCAGGCCATTCGGTTTGCCAAGGCCATCAAAGCTAACTTGAGCTAGCCTCTGAACACATCGGTCTCCCAGTGACTGTGAGCTTTTACCCTTAAATTTGCACCATTCATAGATATTATTGATACATGAAGGGTAACTCAAGTTGACTGGCGGGATCCCCCTGAGGGTTGCGCCGTCAACCGACCTTGATCTTCTAAGAAAGGTTCGAGTGAGAGCATGCATGTCGGGATTCGAAAGATGGTGAACTATGCCTGAGCGAGGCAAAGCTAGAGGAAACCCTGGTGGAGGCCCACAGCGATATTGTCTTGCAAATCATTGGTTTGACTTGGGTTTAGGGTCGTAAGACTAATGGAACCATCTAGTAGCTAGTTCCCTCTGAAGTTTCCCTCAAAATAGGTGGAGCTCGGGATGATTTCTATTGGGTAAAGCCAATGACCAAAGGCCTGGGGGTGCAAGGCCCTCAATTTATTCTCAAACTTTAAATAGGTAGGACGATGCGACTACTTTGTTGAGCCGCACCACGGAATCAAGAGCTCTAAGTGGGCCATTTTTGGCAAGCAAAATTAGCGATGTGGGATGAACCAAAAGCTGGGTTATGGTGTCCAATTATGCACTAACCTATGTTGGTAGATTAAGACAACAGGATGATGGTCATGAAATTCGAAATCCAATAAGGAGTGTGTAACAACTCACCTGCCGAATCAACTAGCCCTAAAAATGGACGGCGCTTAATCGCACGACCTATACTCGATCGTTAGGGCAAGAGCTATGCCTCGATGCGTAGGAGGGCACAGTGGTCATTGCAAAACTCAGGGCGCGTCCTGGGTAGAGCAGCCGTCGATGCAGATATTGGTGGTAGTAGCAAATATTCAAATGAGAACTTTGAAGGCTGAATAGGGGAAATGATCCAAGTGAACAACACTTGCACATGGTTTAGTCAATCCTAAGAGATGGGGGATGCTCGTCTGATAGCGTGTTCCTGCGCGAGCTTCGAAAGAAATCAATTAAAATTCCCAAACTGGGATGTGAAGGCTAATGGTGACGTTAGGGAGTCCGGAGACATTGGTGCGAGCCTCATGAAGAGTTATCTTTTTTATTTAACAACCCGCCCACCCTAGAAACGACTCAGTCAGAGGTAGGGTCCAGTGGCTAGAAGTGCGCCATACATCATGCAGTGTCCAGTGCACCCCCAGCGGCCCATGAAAATCTGGAGGACTGAGAGCTTCCCTTGCCCGGTCGTACTCATAACCGCATCAGGTCTCCAAGGTGAACAACCTCCGGTCGATAGAACAATGTATGCAAGGGAAGTCAGCAAAATGGATTTGTAACCTCGGGAAAAGGATTGGCTCTGACGGCTGGACTCGGGGGTCCTAGTTCCAAACCCATCGGTGCTAGTGATTGTGCCCTAGGCCAATAGTTTGGACCTTATGTTATTTGCACTTAATTAATAAAGAGGTTACTTTTATTATTATTATTATATTATTTTTTGCATTTTGCTTTATAATAATATATATCCCTAGTCATAAGTGAAATATCGACTAGTATAAGTTTGAATGTGTATGGTGATGTCATTCAAGTTTATAGGTACTTGTGGGGACAATGTACTGGATAGACCCGCTTTGATATCATTACATGGGCCGATGTCATTAATGATCTCAATATGGTTATCTGATTGAATCCTTAGACCTGAGGTTGTCACAGTGTCCTACATAAGGAGCATTGTGTTTTGACATGATCAAATGTCATCTTTAATCGGATGACTATAAAGGTTATGGTTGAGCATAATGTAAATCATGCAGAGAATAGTGCATGATCAAGATGGGATTTGTTCCTCTTTCATAAGAGAGATATCGTTTGGGCCCCTCGATGAGTAGGACTAAGAAATGCATGGTCGTGCTCAAATAAATTGATATAGAGAGATCAATTTGATTTGATTTATCAGTCTGCTTGCAAATCGAGAAATGGATTTGTTTGAACAATATAAGTATGACGTGGTCCATGACTTATGTTCAAATCAGATATCGTGTAACAAAAAAAATCATGAAATGTATCATTAGGTTTTATATCAGACAAATGATTTCATATTTATTGGGTAATCATAATGTCTGGCTAGAGACCGCTTGTGATTTATGGGCTACATTGTGAATATGGCCCATTGCCAACTAAATATGGACCTATTGGGTCGCACATTAAATTATCACGAACGAGCATAGGGTATTAACGGGCTTGAAATTTGATTCAAGGCCCAAGGGATTAAAAGAATTAGATTAGGTGAATTGGGTTTTAAACTAGGTTTAAAAGCCCATTAGCAAAATCTGATGTGAAGGCCTTTTGATTAGGGTTTTATTTCGTGTATATAAGCGTTATATATATGAAATGAGATGATATATAATAGACAGATAAAAAAAATGCCTCCTCCTTAAAAAAAACCCTAACTGCAACATTACGGAGCTAGCAGTCGTGCGCTCGTCTGGTGTGATCGTATGTGGATACCAGTAGAGGACGTTTGCTTGAGGAGCAGTGTCTGTCCGTAGTGAAGCACGACTTCAAAACCCAGGTTTGTAATCGAACTCCATCATTTGAATTATATTAAAACACATGGATCCATGGCGAATGTTGTCGTGTAACGATTTTAATTCTACTGTGCTTTATGTAAGACACAGGCAATTCCTAACAATCGACTGTCGGTGGGAGTGGGTCACTGCGTGTTGGTTGGGGGAAGGATTGGGAATGACCTTTTTGGGGGCCTTTCCCGGGCGTCGAACAGTCGACTCAGAATTGGTACGGACAAGGGTAATCCAACTGTTTAATTGAAATAATGCATTGCGATGGTCCCTATAGATTCTCACGCAATGTGATTTTTGCCCAGTGCTCTGAATGTTAAAGTGAACAAATTCAACCAAGCACGGGTAAACGACGGGAGTAACTATGACGCTCTTAAGGTAGCCAAATACCCCATCATCTAATTAGTGATGCACATGAATGGATTAACGAGATTCCAACTCTCCCTATCTACTAACCCGCGAAACCACAGCCAAAGGAACGGGCTTGGCGAAATCAGTGGGGAAATAAGACCCTGTTGAGCTTGACTCTAGTCCGACATTATGAAATGACTTGAGAGGTGTAGGATAAGTGGGAGCCAAAATGTGATGGTGAAATACCACTACTTTTAATTTTATTTTACTTATTCCATGAATCGAAGGCGAGGCTACGCCCCTCTTTTTGGATCCAAGGTCGTTTCGGCGGTTAATCTAGGCGGAAGACATTGCCAAGTGGGGAGTTTGGCTAAGGCAACACATCTGTTAAAAGATAACATAGGTATCGAAAGATGAGCTCAACAAGCACAGAACTCTTGTATGGAATAAAAGAGTAAAAGCTCATTTGATTCTTATTTCCAGTATGAATACGAACTGTGAAAGCATGGCCTATCGATCCTTTAGGCCTTCAAAATTTGAAACTAGAGGAGTTAAAAAAGTTCACCACAAGGATAACTGACTTGTGGCAGCCAAACGTTCATAGCGATGTTGCTTTTTGATCCTTCGATGTCGGCTCTTCCTATCATTATGAAGTAGAATTCACCAAGTGTTGGATTTTCACCCAACAATAGGGAACATGAGCTGAGTTTAAATTGTCATGAGACAAGTTAGTTTCACCTTACTGATGATGGTGTCGCGATGGTAATTCAACCTAGTATGAGAGGAACTGTTGATTCGCAGAATTGGTCATCGCGCTTGGTTGAAAAGCCAGTGGCACGAAGCTACCGTGCACTCCATTATGACTGAATGCCTCTAAGTTAGAATTCGGGCTAGAAGTGATGCGTGCATCCATTACCCATTTACCGACTCGCACTAGGGGCCATCCGGCCCTTAGAGGCATGTACCGTTGGCTAAGCCCGTGCAGTGGACGAGCCGCGAGGTCTGCCTTAACGTACAATTCCCATCGGGCGACAAATAGAATCCTTTACAGACGACTTAAATACACAATGAGGTATTGTAAGTGGCAGAGTGGCCTTGCTGCCATGATCCACTAAGATTCAGCCTTTTATCGCTCCAATTCGTCCCTCCCCCTCTGAACCCCAAACAATTAACTCCCCCGCCAGTGAAGGGGGAGGTTCAGCCACCCTAAACGTGCCTGTCTGACCAAGGGTGAGGACATGTACATCATAAAAAATGATTAAGGCCGAGGACATGTAATGCATGCATAAAAAATAACTAAGGGCGAGGCAAGATGTATAAAAAATTACTAAGGCCAAGGGACGTTGCCCATGTATCGAAAAATGTCACAAATCCATTGAAATGACTAAGGCACGTAGTGCATAAAAAATGACTAAGGCCGAGTCACATGGCCCACTTATCAAAAAATCATAAAAAATGAGAAAGACACGAGGTCGTGGGATATTCGACCATCCCACCGTAGTTTTAGCCCATCAGCCCCTGCAGGTAAGCCACGTGGTATGCCCAACATTGGCCCTCCATGTGCAAAAAGAGGTTTATTGATAGGCCGGGCAGCGCGCTGGCAGGCGTGCTGCATGCCAAATGGTGGTTTATGGCAGGGCTGGCCAACGCGCAGGCTAGAGGCAAGGTTAGGCAGCGTGCAGGATGTTGGTGTACCGAACACGTAGTAGAGGTTTTTTGTCAGGCTAGACCATGTCGAAGCCTAGGCAACACGCAGGCTACTAGTGCACCACATACCTAATAGAGGTTTATTGCTGGGCTGGGCAGCGTGCGGTCTGTTGATGCCCTGCATGCCCAATAGAGCTCTCTCGTAGGGCTGCTGGTGTGCCATACGACCATCGAAGGTTTACCGCTATGCTAGGCATAGGCAGCCTACAGGAGCTCGCACTCCCAGTGGAGGTTTATCCTTGCGCTGGGCGCAGGCAGCCAGCATGTGCGCTGCACACCAAGTGGAGGTTTATCACGACGTTGGGCTAGCCAAGGCACCACAAGCAAAATGCGCAGACTACTGTGGGTGTATCACATGCGAAATAGAGGTTTACGCCTAGGCAGCGGGGCCCAACCATGCGCCAAGTAGAGGTTTATCCTTGGACACCCCTCCTATGCCCATTACAGCCGTATCCTTTAGTGTCTCCACCCTGGGGGCTTTTCAAGCTTGACCGAAACTCCAACTTGGGTTCCCCAGATGTATAGAAGGCACCATATTGATCCTTGCCCCCGATTCAACAGAACCTCTAGGGCCATTCGCTTCACGAAGGCCATCCAAGCTTAACTTGAGGTAGCCCCCGAACACATTGTGCTCTCGACAGCTTTGAGGTTTTACCCACAAGATCACACTGTTGATAGATGCTACCCATACATGAATGCACCTAATGCTAAAAAATCAAAATGAATAGAAAAAACTACAGTCCCTGGCTTGGGTCCCGACCTATGAAACAACCCTTTATCTTTAATATCTCTTCGCACTAGGGGCTTTTTGAGCTCGGTCGACACTCTTACTCGAGTTCCCTAGACCTATAAAAGGAACCCATATTGATCTTGGCCCTCGATTCACTAGAGCCCCGAGGCGATTCACTTCACCATGTCCATCCAAGCTAACTTGAGGTAGCCCGAACACGTCGGGCTCCCAGCAATTGTGAGCTTTTACCCTTAAATTTGCACCATCAATAGATGATACCCATACATGAAGGGTAGTAATGCCGAAAAACCAAAAGGATTCAAAAAAACTATAATCCTAGGCTCGATTCCCGACCTATGAAATGGCACTCTAGCTTGGGTTTTGCGGACCTATAGAATGCAACCATATTAATCCTGGCCCTCAATTTTCCAGAGCCTCCAAGGCCATCCAAGCTACTTGAACTAGCCCCTGAACACGTCAAGCTTCCTATGATTGTGAGCTTTTGCCCTCAAATTTGCACCATTGATAGATGTTACCCATACATGAAGGGTTGTAATGTTGAAAAACCAAAATGATTCAAAGAAACTGCTATCTTTAGCTTAGTTCTCAGCCTATGAAATGGCCCTTCAGCTTTAATATCTCCACACCGAGGGCTTTTCAAGCCCGATCGGCACTTTGGCCTGAGTTCTCTGAACTTATAGAAGGCACCCATATCGATTTTGACCCTCAATTCACTAGAGGCTTTAATATCTCCTCATCGGTGGCTTTTCGAGCTCGGCTGACACTCTGGCCCAGGTTCTCAGATCCTATAGAAGGCTCCCATATCTCGCCAAAGGCCATCATAGCTAACTTGAGTTAACCCCCGAACACGTTGGGCTCCTAGTGATTGTGAGCTTTTACCCTCAAATTTACACCTTTGGTGAATGTTACCCATACATGAAGGGGACTAATGCTGAAAATCCAAAATGATTCGGAAAAACTACAATCCCCAGCTCGATTCCCTGCTTATGAAATGGCCCTTTGGCTTCAATATCTCCGCACCGAGGCTTTCCAAGCCAGGCTGACACTCTAGCTTAGGTTCCTTAGACCTATAAAAGACACCCATATCAATCTCGGCACCTGATTAACTAGAGCATTCGAGGCCATTCGCTTCGCTAAGGCCATCAAGCTAACTTAAGGGAGCCCCCGAACACGTCGAGTTATCGGTGACTATGAGCTTTTGCTCTCAAACTTGCACCATTAGATGATTTCACCCATACACATAGGGGACTAATGCCGAAAAGGCAAAATGATTCGACCGTTCCTCATGCTCTCATGCAAGCAGTCGATTGGCGACCATGGCAATAGTTCCACAATGATATTTAAGCATTCCTCACAACAAACCACGCCATCGAATGACATTTTCATTTTTTATGGATTTTTTATCCCCTTTGGAGACATTTTCATCCAAAAAATTGCCCATTTCCCGTAAATCATGAATCGAAGTCCACTATAATAATTCCATAATTAGGTTCTAGGGCCACCCACAAAAAATCATGGTTCGAGTGATATTTCCATTTTTTACAGATTTTTAACCCCCTCCAAGGGTATTTTCATTAAAATTTTTATTTGACCACCCTCTAGACTGAATCTCAGGACCAAGGGTACCCAATTCAGTTCTTTACCCTTTTTTTATGATTGCTCCCAAAATTTCATAGCCAAAGGTGCCCAGAATAAAATTTTATGGGGGAGTGATGGCTAGGATGTAATAATGTTTCCTTATGCTACACCTAGGTTTGTTTTATTTTCTATATATATGGTGTAGGCTAATGGTGTGCCTAGGCGTGCCATTCGCCCTGTGCCCCCCATTGCTCACCCGTGCCCTTAAGGTTACGTGTTAAGCAGAACTTGGTGCAGCGTCGATTCTCAGTCTCGGTCAATCGAGTCACCGTTAGCCGGGTTTTGTTTGGCTTCGTCAATGTCAACAACACGTGTGAGTAATGGGAGGCACGCTAGGTGCGCCATGCCCTCCCCTTTCTGTAACAGTCTAATTTTTTGGTGTCGTAAATAGTGATTTACCAGTCTATGAATAGTACCATCAATCTAGGACTTGGTATTATTTCAGTCCGAAAAAATTACTACATGTGTCTAATATGTTAATTAATATTTTTGGAGCATGTTTGCATGATTTAAATCGGTAGAGAATACTTTTAGAGAATTACGGCAACTAACGAATATTATGTTTATTATGGTATATTAAGGAATAAGTGTGAATTATTTTTTATAAGTTAATCTAATTAATTTGTGGAGTTAAATAATATTTAGAAATGAATTATTTGAGAAATATTTAGAGCCATTGGATGAGATTACCTAAGACTTGATCTTAGCCATTGATTTAGCATAAAATGAGAAGAGAAGTTTGACTTTGCCACTCAAATAACCAACACTTTCTCTCTCCTCCCTTCTTCTTCCTCCATGCCATCCTCTTCTT
>CANUEP010117830.1:0-19941 GCA_947857235.1 Jatropha podagrica | reverse complement strand
ATTTAGTGCAACAATCAATAAAGGTCATAAACCATCTATATCCAAAAAGAGAAACAATTTTAGTAGGACCCCATGCATCAGAGTGAATAATAGCAAAACGAACCAAACTTTCATTATTAAGTGGAGGATAAGAATGCCTAGAGTGTTTGGCAAGTTCACAAGCATCACATACTAAAGAATCCAAATCACACTTAGTAACTAAAGTGGGAAACAAACATCCTAAAACAGAAAAAGAGGGATGACCTAATCTCCTATGCCATTGAACAATTTCATGAGAAGAATTTCTAAAAGTTCCTAACAAGGCTTGACTGGTACCCGGATTTGAAAACCGACAAACATCATCCAACATATACAGTCCATTGCACAAGCTACCATTGCCAATCGTTCTCTCCGTGTTCAGTTCCTGAAAAACACAATGAGTAGAGTAAAAAGCTACTTTGCAATTAAGCGCTTTCGTGATCAAGCTAACAGATTAATAGAAAATCGAGAAACATGGAGAACATGAGAGAGTAATATTGGAAGTACAGTCAATAGAACTTGTGCCAGAAATTGGTACAAAAGAGCCATCCGCAATACGAATTTTTTTCGGTGCCTTGATACTTAGAATATGTAAGGAAATGGTTTATAGAGCCTGTTGTATATTTATTTGTTCCTGAATCTATCACCCAAGAGGGTTCTGCAATTTTCGCAAGAGAGGTAAGAAAAGCATTACCTGAATTAACAAAATTTGAAGTTGCAACAGATGAGGAAGATTCAAGCTATGATAATAACCGTTTCAAGGACTGAATTTCCCTATCAAAAAAGCTACCAGTAGTAGATGGTTCCTCAAACAAAGCTCCACTATCAGATACGTGTGCTTGTCGTCTAGATGAACTGACTCGCTTCCCTTCGTGCCCTCCAATTGGACGTTCATTTAACTTCCAATAGAATTCCTTAGTATGTCGATTCTTCCCACAAAAGTCACAAAACAAATTATCTCTATCTGAAGAACCTCCCTTTGCAGCTTGTATTTGTTCTTTTGCTGAATTTGCAATCAACCCTGCTTTATCCAATGTAGATCTGTAAGTCATAGCACTCCTCCTAGTTTCCTCTTGTTGTACAAATGAGTATACCTGTCGCAATGATGGAAAAGGATCCCGTCCAAGAACCTGGACTCGAATCTGATCATACTCATTATTTAGGCCAGTCAAAAAATCATACACTCGCTCTACCTCAATCAACTTCTGAACCTGAGTCGCATCATCAATACATTTTACTTGAAATTCTTGATAATAGTCCAGTTCCTGCCATAACCCACTAAGTTCAGCAAAATACTGGGCGATAATCAAATTCCCCTGCTTGGTTTCATGGACTTTCTGTCGCAGTTCATACCTCTGAGCATATTTTCCAGCTTGCGAATAAGTTTGTGAAGCAGCATCCTACATTTCTTAGTTGTATCAAGCAATAAATATCGCCGTGAAATGGAAGGCTACATAGAATTTATTAGCCAAGACATAATCAGGGAGTTTTCTGATTTTCACTTATTATAACCTGGATCTGTAGAAACTGGTTTTGGCGCTCCACCATCAAGATATCCCTTCAAACCTCTAGCCTCAATAAATAGCAAACAAGAACGAGACCACGCCAAATAATTCGTGCCATCTAATTTGACTGGGCTAATCTGAAGTGAAGGATTCTCCGAGTGAAAAAATCACGTCTACCTTTTTTTCATCACCCATTACTGTCAATCTAAACAATTCAATAGCCGATTCAAAGGGAATTGCAGAACCAGAAAAATGCAGACACGGCAGTAGTGTGATATACAAAGAAACTACTACAAAAAATCAAAAACTTGACTGAGTGTCTAGTGGGTCAGAATCGCAGCACCAAAACGAAGCCACCAGAGCAAGATTCGTCGGCAGAGGTCACCAGAAAACTGCTGTACGCACCGGCGCGTGAGAAAAGGCCAGAACCTTCTAGCGGCGCGTGTACACACGCGCGTGACCGGACGGCGATGGGGTCGAGCGGGGACGGCCGATCGGCGGCTGTTCCTCCTTCTGAGGTGGGTGATAA
Source organism: Jatropha podagrica (assembly GCA_947857235.1). Taxonomy (NCBI): domain Eukaryota; kingdom Viridiplantae; phylum Streptophyta; class Magnoliopsida; order Malpighiales; family Euphorbiaceae; genus Jatropha; species Jatropha podagrica. Next base: position 17,889 of record CANUEP010117830.1, on the reverse strand, counting down.
CGTTCAACTACCTCTCCTGGCGGCGATGCTTGCAACTCAGCCTTGTTGCCGAAAAACCCTAGGCCGGAAAAACACGACTAGGCTCTAATACCATGAAGATTTTTGAAGGAAAATAGTTTATTATTCTCATTCACACTATCTCTATACAATTCTATATTATATATACACAAAGAATGATTCTAACATGGTAATAATCTAAATAGAAAACAAACCTAAACTAGGAAAGATAGTATTCTACAAATCTCTATATTAAGGCTTAGTTATTTTAATATTCTATCCCTATGAATGCTCCTATACTAAACCATGCGTTGTTCTCAATAACGTCACATGAAAGCAGATTTTGACTTCTAAACAAATAAAATAATCTTTCATTACTCTATCAAATACTTCTGACATCATAAGCAAGTTCACTTGTAGTTCACATCTTCAAAAGTCATAAAAGGAAATGAAGTTATCATCAATCTGAAACTCAAAACTCAAATCTTTAAACGGCACAAGTTGCATTCACGAAGGCTTTGTTTTGCATTGATGCCACAAACCCCATTTTCAAAAGCCCCCTGAATAGTTAGAAGAGAAGCAATTTTAATTCCTTTAAGGTGCATTTAGAATGTTTTTGGCTGTAAAAATTCCAGTGTCTCGGAAAAGTTTCCAACTGTTGCAAAAACATCTAAGAGAGTGCTTTAATGCTTTGCAAAAACCAGTTTCAAATACAATGCTAAACAGGCCCTAAAACATCTTCGAAGAAAAGGAGCTAAAAAATCTAGAAATTAATCATTTTCATGATTAATAAATTGCACTACTACTTCGTACCAATTTTCTTTAAAAAGGTGGGAAAAAAGACTAATTAGTCCAGAATATCAGATCCAGTTACCCAATCAAATAATTAGTGTGCTGATCTTTTGACACTTGTATAGCACTCACTGCTAACTGATTGAAGTGAGAACTAAAATACTCTATATCCTGTGATTAATAAAAAGCAAAATACCCTCCATACTTTCTTCACTTCCCACGCACAACTGAAATCTCTACCATAAGTTTTTTCTGATACAAGAAAACAGGAGTTAACTATGGTAAGATCCATCAAGCGTGGGAAAACAAATGCAAACAGAGAAAATCAAAGAAAGGATCTTTTATAGACACACAAGAAAACTGGCTATGCAATAAGAAAATTTGTATATGCTCAAAAAACAGCAGCAATAAAATTTTCAGTAGATAAACCTGTGGTATAACTGTCTGAATTTCTGAAGGAACAGCTTCCATGACCTTCTCAAATAACTTTGAATTTCGCTTCCCTTTAAGAAGATCCATCTTGTTCACAATAACAACCAATCCACGCCCTTCTTCCACAGCCCGTCTTGCTATGACTACTTCAGAGTGTGTCATGCTACGTCTAGCTTTTGCAATCTGATCACCACATGTATCATAATGCAACAGCAGGAGCATTAATTAAAGAGTATATCTTCTCCAAATTATGTTACTAGAGACAGCATCTTCATCATTTTTAGTTGTTTCAGCTATTGTGATCACTTGGAAGTTAGCCTGATATTTGAAAAAGAATCTTCACCAAACTTCATGACAAAAAAGGAAGCTCCAATTCCCTTCAATTTTATCCTCTTGGCACTAGAAGATACATACAAGAGGTTGCCAAAGGGAGCAAACTATAATAGATAATAAGCATAAAAGAGAAGCACTAAGAAATTTCTAAGTAAAATTAACAGTCAAATTCACAATATTCATGTTTTATTCTCCAGAAATACAGTGCATCACGAAATACATTCTCCCATTCTTCCTCCCCTAGCCAAAAATAAAATCATAAAGGATAACAAAATATGCAAACGCACCTCTTCTGCATCAAGTACTAAAGCAACCACATGAGCCCTCAACAAATTTTTCCTTGATTGCATTATGCTCAATGATGATGGTCCTTTCTCCTGCCCTGTCCTATGCAACCAACCTGCCGTATCAACCTGAGTAAAAGTTATACTGAATACATTATCAATTTAAACAAATAAGCAAAGGTAACAACAGAACACTACGTAGCATGGAAACGGAAACGGAACACAGGAAACTACAAGATATGAGATGGGGATACATCAATCTCTAAATTAAATTAAATAAATATTTATTCATGATAAAGTAGGTTGTTTTGTTTTCTTATTCGAAATAGTTTTATTTTATTTTCTTTCAAAGTCTAAACTCGTTAACTCTGTAAGCAACATATTTTTTAAAACTTACGACATGTTATAAATACACTTCTCAAGTTTCCTACAAGTATCAGTTTCCTTAATGTTTCCTAAAATTTCTCAAGAGTTTTTAAAATTTCGAAAAATAAAAGTTTAATGGGAAAAAATTTAAAATTCTCAAAATGGTTCCAAGAGGTTCGAGTGACCAAAAAATTGGCAACATTGGACTAGTAGAGGTTCCAATTGCTTCCTAGACAGAACAAATTAGAATTCAAACCAGAATTCTGTAATTCTTAGCATCTTGTTGTATCTAAAGCCAAGTTTGTAACATTCTTCATATAATGACTGCTGATTTATCTGCCAGATTCAATATTATATCTAAATTTTCGGACAATACATAAAATTAAAGTAACAAATAATAATTATAGAGGAACAACTTCAAACACATTCATAATACTGAAAGCACAATCAGAATTTGTTGGAAAGTGGAAAAGAGCAAATGACCAACCCTCCCTATTATTTTACCATTAAAAATCCATTTAAAAGACCATAGATGGTATATGGGAAGAAGATTTTTGCATTCAAACTTCCATGTCCACATGGGTACCATTCACACTGTTTTTTCTTCCCCATCAGTTGTTGGATCTTTATTGCAATATCACAAAAAAAATATAATCCACAAAATCAATCAACATGCAAATGGAGGATTAATTTGAAATTTAGATGAATTTTGGACAGAAAATAATGCAAGTAAGTTTAAAGGATAGTAAGGAAATGAAAAAACGAAAAAGTAAAAGCAAGCGTTAGTGAAGATGAAAACAAATTGGCAATTGTTTCAGCTGCCATGTTGCTTTGGAAGCAATATTAAAACCAGATGAGAGTACTATTATACTCATTAATCAGGATGAGCTAAAATGTGTCAGATAGCAACCTCAGACATGAGAATTTTGGTTGTTCTTGACATATTTCAAAGAGAAAACATATTTCAAATTGAACCGCACATCAAAATATTATGAGCAAATATACACTGAACATTCATGATTCACCAAGCAATGAGTCAAGAATATCAAAAAAGTGCATGTTTGCATACTTACCAAATATATGGTTCTCCCATGGAAATGAAACTGAGCTCTGACAGAATCCCTAGTCAGACCAATCTCCGGACCTACAAGCACGCGTTCTTCTTGTAGCAAAGTGTTCAGCAAGGTTGACTTTCCAACATTGGGCCGCCCTACAATAGCTAATTGTAGTGGCACCTTAGAGTCCTCAACCTCACATGGGCTATCATCATGACTGGCACTATTGCTATTGAGTTTATCACAATCATCTAGGATTAATCAAAAAAAAACATAAGGTCAAAAGAAGAGTTGGAAGATATTACATACTCAATACTCACCGCTCAGACAATCAACAAAAGCCATTTACAATATTCAGGTGCATTTCAAACTAAAGCAAATACAAATTACAATGATCAAATTCTTGGGGTTGCAACCAAGAGATTGCATGCCTAAGACCAACTAATTCATGTGAAAACGTGGCAAAGCTGTCTACAAAATCTAAATTTCCTTCTCAACTCAAGGACCCTATTTTTGTGGGCCCATAACTTGCATTTACTATTTATGAGTGATAATTCAATCCCATTAATTATTAACTGTTTAGGCAAACTCTATGAATGGGATTAATAGAATATGGATCTCCATCTCTGTCTCTCTCTGTCAAAAGTCAGAACCTATATCTTCTTCTCATAAAGCATACTTAAGTTTTCTAGCCTATTATCTACATGAATAAATAAATAAATAAAAGAAAAAAAAACTGATATAATGAGTGGTGCTCTGCAGCATTGGAAGACCAATATTTTCAGGAAAATTCTTCGATGTAGGATTAAATCCATTGGTATAAACTGGTAATGTTAGGTTATTGTCGAATACTTGATGACAGGAACAACACAATGAAGAGAGACATGGAGAACATTAGAATACAGGTGTTGTTGTTTGAGCTATTATAGCTTACTAGACATCTATCTTGTTGATTCAGATAAAAAGAAAATAAGTTTTTGTTTTGTCTTTTCAGATAAGCAGCTTATCTCAATATGAAGGCAAAAATTAGCTTACTAAAAGAGTTAAGTTTTCTTAGCTTATTCAGTAAGTTGTAAAAAGCTTTTTGACAAGAAGACAAAAATATCCCCACCTAATATTTAAAATCACAAATTATATCCTACTATGTAAAAGGGACTTTATATTGGATATAATTTAACTTTGTATTTCATTATGTTGGGCCATATAATTCAAGATGAATTGGATATAATTTAACTTTATCTTTTATTATAGAGTGATTTATAGATGATCTATAACTTTATATTTCGTACTAATTTTCTTAAGTTATTATGAACTTTTTTTTCACTTTTACATAATTAGTTTATAACATTCATCATTAAATTAAATTTATATTGTATTTTGTATATGAATAATATACATTTATACCATTTACAATCATATTATGCTAATAGTTGAATAAGTTAAATTTGTACATTTGGCTGTATCTTATATAATATAAAGTCAATTTTATTACTATGTAAAAAAATACATAATATGTAAAAATATAAAAGGTCCAACATGTAAAAAATACACGCATTCAAATTATTCAAATATGTCATTTACCAAACAATCTTAATCATTCAGCAATAAACTCTTAATACCACTCCTTTCAGTTCAATAAGTTGTTGATTCAAATTCGCCATTCAGCCCAAACAAATAACCCCTAAGAGAATGTCAACTCATTCTCCTATGCAATAAAGAGATGTTATCACTTTACTATCTACAACATCGATTGCAAATACATTCCATTTGACCAAATCCATGGAACCACATAGCATAGGAAACCTGATCTAGTGGTCCTCTAACTTCTATTGTTCCTTACTTTTCTTCCCTAATGGTTATTTGATATAATTCTAAAGGGGAGACTTGGCACAACAGTAGAGTTGTCGCCATGTAACTAGGAGATCACAGGTTCGATAACAACCTTTTGTGAAAATATAGGGCAAGGCTACATACAATAGACCAAATGTGGTGCGAGTTCCTTGAACCTTGCACATAGTGGGAGCTTTGTGCATTGGACAGGCCTTTATAAACAACAAGGGAAAAAAATTAAAAAAAAAAAAAATGCCCTGCTACATTAGCAGCATGCCTGATCAAAAAGCATCACCTGGAGGCATTACAGCATCTTAAAGTTGTCATGGTGGTATCAATTTATGTTTTAAGGATGTAGTAGCTGTCAAGAATTTGCATTAATAATTATAATTGAACTGTAAATATATTGTTGATACTTTTATCACAGGCTTAATATCAAAGTTGCACAGATTAAAGAACACCTTCCCCTTTCCGTACTTGCCTCACTAGCAAATTCTTCTCAAAACAAATTCATTGCTGAGCCAAGGTACATCCACACAGTTAAGTACTTCATATAACTTATATGCACTTTCTGCATGCACGTCAGGAATTCCAAAATTTCATAGATATAACGCTATTCATGCATATTTTTACGAAGTTACATGACCTACTCACCACAATATAGATAACTAAACCTCAATCTGGAAAACAAAATGTAATAAAGGAAAGGAATTCTTACTGTTCACTACTTTGAGTATATAATCCTCAAGCAAAGGCCGTAGAGCATCATGAAGGGCTGTCATACCCAGCCCTGTCTCAGCAGATATGGCTATGGGATCCCCAAATCCAAGCAGACGTGCTTCCTCAGCAGCATCAGCAATAGAGCCAGTACCATCACAAAGTGATTCAGATTTATTCATTGCTACTATAGGATTAATTCCCGGTGCATGTTTGCGCAACCACCTTCCAACTTCCACATCCAATGGGTGCAATCCAGCTCTGGTCAAGACATAACACCAAGATATTGTAAGAATTTTCCTGATTAGGTAGTTTGTTAAGTTGAAGTGGTTGATACATTTTTTTTAGAGGCAATGCCTTTGACACGCTCCATTTTCTTTAAACTCCAAAAGCAACACAAAATATGTGGAATGTGCTTATAGAAACTTGTTAATCATACACAATGATCCATGCAGTCTTGAGAAGTAAATTGACAAATCATAATTGTCAAACATGTTCCTTACTTTGCATATATTATACACACTAATTGGACAGTTGTACTTTGTCAAAATATCACTCACAAAGTTTCCTAAACTGACCTCACATCCATCAGGAATATGACAAATTGAGTTCTTGCAAGTATGTTTGCAGTCATGCTCGCTGTTCTCTGAAGAATAGACCCTGAAGTTGCTTCTGTTTCTAAGCCAGCTGAGTCCAAGACCCGAAACCTCAGATCACCCAATTTTGCAACACCTTCTCTAATGTCTCGAGTAACATGATCATCCGGCGTGTTGAATACAAGAGCTTCCCTCCTTCTAATTAATCTACAAGTAGCCTCAAATAGATAACCTAACTTTTTTATCGTGGCACGGCATGATCACTTAATCAACACATGATGCATGCAATTTCATTTAACACAATCAATGAAACTAACCTGTTGAAGAGAGCTGATTTTCCCACATTTGGACGCCCAACAAGAATGACAGTTGGAAGCAAATTGATGTCAATTTTTGTAAAGTCAAGAGGTTTTTCATGCACAACCTTTTCTTTCTTGATAGCAGTAGCAACACCAGAATCGGACACTAACAACTCACTTTGAGCTAATGAGCAAAATGCATGAGAAAACTGAAATGAACATTGTCTAAATAACTGATAAAAGCTCCAGCTTGGTGGGAAAACTCTATTGTCATTTGTAACGCTAGCATTATTAAACACTGAACCTGTTTATGAAAAAAAAAAGGTTTGATGAGTTCAAATTGGCTACAGTTCCTTGAAATATACCAATCGAAAAATTAAAATTATTAGATGTATGCTAAAGAGTTTATAAAATGAGCTAGAATTCTTACTTATAGGAACCTCGAACAGAGCAGGCAATGAAAATGAATGTATAGGATTACACTCCCTACCCAATATTGAGATAGAATAGTTCACTTTGTTTGATAGTGAATATCCAGGGTTGCTTTTATATAATATTCCTGAAGCAAAATGCCTCTTTCGAGCGAAAAGTGATCGAACGCACAAGAGAGACATGCAGTGGAAGTACCAGAACCACACAATAACAATTTTTTCAATCACAACACCACCTAAAACATCAATTCTTTAAACTGCTAGATGCCCAACTGCAATGAAAATGATCAATAAAGTGAGTAAAGAAAAAGGAAAGAAAATTATAGGTTTCAGAAAATGGAAAAATATCTAACTCGTGATTTTTTTATTTTTAGGCAGGGTCCAGGTAACTTGATCCTGCAACAGTGACTTTTAAATGGTTGAGGCATTTTATCAAACAGTTAGTGACAAATCGAAAAGAAAAATAAAATGCTTAACAAATGGATTGTAAATTAGAAATTTTCACAATGATGGAATAATCATTAGAAATTCACCATTACTAGAAGTGGACAATGACAGAGTATGAAAATTGGAGATATTGTCATCATATTTACTACAGGGAATTGATGAGACAAGTACACCTTGGTTAGTCATCATGGATCAAATTTGGCATTTTTCCCCTTTCGTTGTTCTTTTTGGAGTCTATTATATGAAGATATAGAGGTAAGACTTTTTGAGTGGCAGTGCATGTGGAGACAAGGTTGAGGTTCAACAAAATGGAGTTGGGGATGCTTTCTGGTGGAGACCGTGGTGACCTTGACTGCAACGTGGGTTTGTTATACAATTTTTACTTAATAAACTAGAAATTTACCAATTCATATTCAAATTCGGCACCGGACAACTACTTCTATAAGTCGAAACATGCAGAAATTATAAGTTAAATCAATTACCAATCAAAAATCTAATTATAAAGCAAAAACCAATGCGGAATAACGATCATATAGATGTAACAGCTTCACTTCAATTGAGAACACTATTTCTACTGGTGTCATCCATAGTTTCAACCCCAAACATCATTAAATCTTATGAAGTATACATCAAAATAAAACCGAAACTGACTGTTCCAAAATTGTCTCAAAAACCAGCTAAAAGTAGTTCAGTTCAGGTTCCACCTTTTTTGTAACCAGAACCGGTGGTTTTTAAACCATAACTAAAACCAGCGGTTCTAAAACTATGATCATGCCTTATAATTTCATTTCTACAAATTAGATAATTAAATAAAAATATTTAGGAAATAATAAAACACCATATCAACAATTAAGTTTCTCAATATTATGTCACATAACCAATTTGTTTAGGCTATTATATATTTATATAAAAAAGAAACTAAAGAGCTTTTTCATTAATGCAATATATTTATTATATGGGTATTGATAATTGAAAAAAGAAATTTATAATATGGTTATTAATTATTGGAAAAAGAAAATAAAAAGTTTTATAATTTAATTTCTTCAAATTAGATAATTAAATCAAAAAATCTAAGAAATAATAAAATGCCACATCAACAACTAAATTTCTCAATATTATGCCACATAAACAAACTTGCTTAGAGTACATAATAATAAAACAAATTCAAAATAATAATATTAAAATAGAAGAAAAAAATTGAAATTCAAACCAATATCTCAATTCTCAATTAAACAATTTTTGACAACCAAACATCTATTGAAATTCAATAAGAATAATATCAACCAAAAACTAAAAACTAATTAAAATATAATACTAAACTATAACAAATTATCATAGAATGAGAACTAAATCCATATAAAACATAATAAAAAGTATGTCAATAAAAAAATTACTGAATTAAAAAGTACATCAAAACAAAACAACACTACAACAACAATGTAATTTAAAACTAAAAGAAAATGCAATTTAGAATATCAAATCAACTAGTTATTTAGGCTGAGTTACTTTAAAACTACCTACAGCAAATTAAACTAGCTACAATCAAGTTTAGGGATAATAAATAAGTTTGCAAATTAAACTAGCAAATTCAAAGTATAGCAATATGACTAAAATACTTGCATGTTTAAGCTATCCATGTCAACCCTATGTCCATCTCAAAAAGAAAAATTCAGCCCTATATAAAATCACAAAATACTAAAGAAAATTCAGGCCCTATACAAAATACAAAATTTTAAACGCTATCTTTAATCCCATCTCATGGTAAAAAAAATAAAAAACAAGAACAAATTAAACCAGTTTACGTGTTTTGCTTTCACAGTTTGTACAAAAAGTAGATTCCTTTCAATGTGTTTTGCTTATCAAGTTTGATATTTGTAACCAACCTTATTTACAATATCAAATTTTAAATTTGAATCCTATTATTGAAAACCAAACTTTGAATAACATTAGCAGCAGAAAAATTGACAAATCATTCTCAGTATGTGACAATTATATGCAAATAATCTGATTCGCAGTGTCTCTAGACAATCTTAGTCATTATTAACAAACCAAACTTTGAATTAGCAAACCAAAAATATCAGATTTCACCTAACAAACCACGAATTGGCTTATATTCACCATCCTTTTGCCTTTTAATATAAATATTTTCAACAAATAAAACATGCACAAAACCCATAAACGAAAAAATAAAACAATATGCAAATAGTCTCAGCTGAACCCATAAATTAATTCAACAGTTCCTCCTCTTTGTCTGTTTGTTTATGTGTTTATAAAAAAAAAGAAAAAGGAAAAGGGACGAAGCAAAAAAAAACTGAGAATGTAATAAAAAAAATGAAGAACGAACCTGGCACTTATACGCTTTTAAAGCACGACTGCTGCTTAGGCGACGGCCAAGAACGAAAGCAACGAGAAGGTATAAAGAAAGGCTGTGGCTATAGAAGTACAGACAACGAGCGGCACAGGGATGGGAGGGAGGAGAAAATACGTTTCACTTAGTTACGCTTGAGGGAATTTTCTGCATGTGTGATTAAAATGCGGCCTAGGCTAAAAACGACGTAGTTTTGTTTGTGGATTCAGTTAAACCTCCTCCATCAAAACTACGTCATTTTGATGGTAAATTACTAATTATTATTATTATTATTATTAAAATTATTATTATTATTATTATTACTAATTAAAAGTTATAATTATATTTCAATACTATAGTAATTGTAATAAGTAATAACAAAATATTAGATAAATTATTAAGTTTAACATTTTTTATTAGAGAATATACTTAGTGGATTATAATTAATTATAATTGTTATAACCTTTAATCTCTATACACTGGACTTTCAAATATAATTATACTAATGTAAATGGTAATATAAATAAAAAATAAAAAAAAATATTTAACTAAAATCCAATTATAATAATGTTTATAAGTTCATCGATAATATTTTATATGAGTCATATTCTAATCTACTAAAAGTATATTAACATTTTAAATTTCACATGAATTATATTTTAAATTAAAATCTAATAATATAATTATAAATTTACTGGTGATGTTGATAAGTAAGTTTAAAAATTTTAATTATAATAATATTAGCATTCTATTTAATTAATAACTTTTTATTTTTAATAAATTTCATAATTATCAAACTATAAAAAATTTAATTAAATTACTAAGATATGACATTAATACTATATATATAATTTTATTGAATATATTTTATGGAAAAAAAATTAAATTCAATTTATTAATATATTGTAAGTTTAAAACTTACTTATCAATAAGATATATTATCCAATAATATTTTATTCGTTAATAAATATTTAAAGTATAAATTACTATATATATATTCCAATTTTCATATAAAAATATTAAGTAATTTGGTAAAAATGTAATTTAGTTGATTTACGGAGATCATAAGTTTGATGTTGTTGATGATCATAAAAATTTCTGGCAGTTTACATTATCTAAATCTGCAAAAAAAATCGAGTTGAAACAAGTTGGACACTCATTGGATCGGGTTAAACTGGGAAAGAAAGAGACACGGAAAGAAGAGGGTGGCGTGGGTTTTGGGTAGCTCTTAGGATATAATTTTTTTTTTCTAATTTATTATTATTATTATTATTATTATTATTATTATTATTATTATTATTAACAACTCCTCCATAAACTTAATTATATTCTTCAATATTCATAACTAAATAAACAAAGAATATAATAATAAAATTTTAATAGAATTTAGTGGGAGTATTTATATCTAATACTAAAATTATTTATTTACTTTTAAATAAATAGGACATTTACTTAATCCGTGACACCATATATTTATTTTTGTGTCGTAGATGAGTGACTCATTTATGATACAAACTCGTCTTACTTAAACTCTTTATTTTTAAGTGAATTGTGTTTGCATGTTATGACTCCATTTTGACAATTATAATATGACCTGCATAAAAAAAAAATACGCATATGCTATTAATATATTTTTCGACAGTGATAATAATTTTAAAATTTTAATTAATTATATTGAAATAATAAATTAAATATTTTTTATTTTATATTTATGATTTATTATAAATAATTATTTATTTATTTAAAATATTAATGTATTATAATTATTCAGTGCAGCGTATCCTAAATATGTAGACATTCCAATTTAAAAAAATTTTATTGTGTCCAATATGCTCTCGTATCTCATATTCCGTGTCCATTTAATATAGCTCATAATGTATGAAATTATTTCATACACTAAATTAATCAATCTAAACTTTTTTATTACTAAGAAAAAATGAAGTACTTTTTTTAATTTATTAATGCAAAATTCTTTTCATCATTTTTAAATTTATAGCAAAAGTTAGGATTAATATTTTTTTTATCATAGTCAAAGAATAAAAAAGGGTGAACAACAAATATTATTATTTTTATCATATTAATTTATTTACATTTTTTAATTAAATTTAATTTGTATCAATTATTTATAAATATTAAAATGTGTGTCTGTGCAGATATATAACTAATTAATTAAAATAGTTAATTATATTTATTTAATTCTTTCAGACAAATCAAATATCAAATATTATAATTAACCAAATATTATTTATATTTTAATTATATTTATTTTATTCTTTTAGATAATTTAATGTCAAATATTACAATTAACTAAAACTTATTTATACTTTAGATTAAAATCACTTAATTAGCCATGACTAAGGACATTGTAAAAGACATAATATTTATATAAAAACTCTTAATCTTCTATCATCAGCCCGTCTAGCTCAGTCGGTAGAGCGCAAGGCTCTTAACCTTGTGGTCGTGGGTTCGAGCCCCACGGTGGGCGTTAATATTTTTTTTTTTTTTTAAGTTTTGAAACTGTAATTTATTATATTATTCCCAGAACGAAATTAACTCTAATGTACGTTACAATATTTTCTATTAATTTTAACGACTGCGTTGAATAATATTAAGCTATAAATTTTTTAAACTGCAATTTAATTGTAATTAGGACTAAAATATTTTCAAAACTTTCCTTTAATAATTTTAAGCGATAAATTTTTTAAACCGTAACTCAATTCTAATATGCACTAATTTTTTTAATTAATTTTAAAATTTGCATGTTGTCCTTGAAAAGTATAAATTAAAACTCTAGTGATGATAAATAGCAGTTAATAAGTTAAATTAACTGCTAAAATAGTATTACCTTTCGTTTTATAATATTAGTCAGACTTGAGAAAATAGCTTGTTGTAAAATACTTGTCACATTTATAGTTTTAAAAAGTAATAAATATTTTTTTATTTTTACCCTTTATATATGATCAATAATTATTATTTTAATTTAATAATTTTCTTAAAGAATTAGTATTAAATTAAAAGTAATATAATTAATTTACTCAATAATTTATTATAATTTGAACAAATTTAATAATTTTGTAAGAGATATGAAATTTCAAATGTTACAAGTGTTATGGAACACAAGTTTTATATTAATTGTTTTTTTTATAACTTATATATATAATTATAATAATCTGTCTATTTATATTTATTTCTACATTATATATAAAAATATGAATGAAAAGAAATAATGAGATTTTCAATATCATCCTTAATAAAATTTGAAATATCCTAAATAACATTAAACATAACCAATTCAAAAATTATATTTTCTATCAATGAGTATTTAAATTAGTGGTTCAATATTTTTTTTACTTAAATAAGGTCGAAGGTTCAATCCTCATCGATGAAATAAACACCTGCATGGAGCACTTTATTCTTTACTAGCCTTACTTTATGTGAGCAGAATTTAGTTATAGCTCACTCGGCTAGGATACCTATGGTTAAGATAAAAAAAAAAAAAGAAAATTGCATTTAACTATTTGATTGAATATAATTTTTAAAAATTATTTTTTAAATAATACATATCAACAATAAAAAAAATTACACTCCTCTTTTTCTATGTAGTTAGGAAAAATCGAGGATTTATTTGGCAAGAACATAACTTTTTTTTTATAATTTTATTTTATTAATTAACTAACTTATTTCATAATCCATTTATACTTTTACCATTCTATCTCTCTCAAAATTCTCAACTCACAGTTCACCTTTGATGTCATAGCAAAAAGATGGAATTTCAATTTTGCAAATGTGGAATCATATGCCTACTTCAAATATCATGATCGAGTGCAATCTTAGAATATGATTCTTTGCTTGGAAATTTCATTCAATGAGTTTCTATTTCTATCTCCTTAAATCAATTTTAGGGTTTTGAGTTCTTTTGGTTTAAGATTGAAAAGAGTTATTTTATTTTGTAGGTTGAATGGAATAATTTGCGATTTTTTTGAATGTGTTGACCATACAACAAAGTTAAGAGGACAATATCTAAGTTGTTAAATAGTAAAAATGAGATGGAAATTGAGTTACAAAGAAGCTGTAAGTGAGAGAAGCTTTTACGAATCTAAGTTGTTTTGTCCCTCATTATTATTCAATTGAAATGGTGATTAATATAATGTGATGAAAGTTTCTTCTCGTTTCAAAGTTAGGCTAGTTAGTTGTAATGTCATGATTCTAACAATTAGAGGAATTGTCCGCACGTTTTTGTGCCGCAGGTGAAATGAGAACTTTTCAAGAGGTCACCCATCTTAGGATTTCCACCAAAAGGCTCATTTGACGATTAGTTAGCCCCTTTTCGATATATGATCTGATTTATTCCTGTGTCCTGCATTCCACTACCCTAACTAGCTTGCCATCTTAGAAGGTTGCTAGTAGTCTTGCTCTACCCGTCCTCTTAGAATCACTTTATCGGGTCGGGATTTCACATTAGTATTAGTATCAACTTTTATTAGTTAGGACTATATTTTAAAAAAAGGGTAAACTATAATATCTTGGCCTAAGGACCAAACCTATTATCTTTTATTTAAATGGTAATAATTTTTTATTCTTAATAAGCTAATTAAATTTCCTTGAATTAATTTCAAATAAAAACAAGTAGAATAATTTCTTAAGGCTTTGATTTTAACAACTAATTGATTTTTGCCTCCTTAAGGCTTTTTTTTTTTAGAAGAACATAATAAATAGATCGAGGAAAAGAGTCAGCTAGAACAAGGGGATAATATTGAGGTGGAACATATTCCACCCATATGAGCTCCTCTTCTAATCGAGAGTGAGCATCATTGGCTATAAAATGTGCAACACAGTTGCCTTTCCTATTAACATGACTAAAACAGAACTGGTGGAACTGAGATATAAAACCCTTCAACTGTAACATACGAGTCCCAGAATCATTAGTGGGAACAAAGGAAGCATTTAGGCTAGAATTTATTGCCATGCAATTTGTCTTGAAATGCAAGGAAGTGAAACTCAATTGCAAAGCCAACTACAGTCCATAAATCGCAGCCTCCATTTCAGCTTCAGCAAGCGAGAGAATCACATTCCAGCATCTAGCTGCAATCGCCAATACTTGACCCAAATGGTCCCGAAAGATCATTCCTACCCCCCCGGCTATCTTAAATACCAGCATCTGTGTTCATCTTAATAAACCCAAAAGCTGGGGCCCGCCAACTAGAGACTCGTGTTGGGACGTGTTGAGCAGAAACATGTTGACTATCACGATTCTGAACATTTAAAAAATCATGAAGCAAACTGAATGCACAATGTAAAATCTGTAAATTAGAAAGTTTCTTTTGTTGGTATAACCATAAGTTTTTGGCTCGCCACAAGGCTCACGCTATCATAAGAATTAGATGCAGTTGTTTCGTGAGGAGATTTTCTTGTTTCTGAAGGAACCAGTCCATCTAGGATAGAGGGGTCGCCACAGTATCAAAACGCAAAGGAGATAAACGCCAAACTTTAACTGCAACTGGGCAATGTAAGAAAACGTGGTCCAAGGATTTTGCTGCCTCACCACAATTACTGCAGACCGAGTTCACAACACCTCGTCTACGCAAGATGATTTTGGTCAGGAGCATATTGAAAAGAAGACGATGATGGAAATGCTTGACCTTAGGGGGCAGTTGTTGCGTCCATAACCATTTCCAAAGCCCATTTTGAACATATGCAAAAGTAGATGCAATATCACTAAACTGAGATTGTATCGCCAAATAATAGGCTGACTTTATAGAGAAAAAATCATTCTTAGAAAAGTTGCAAATAAGAATATCATAGGCTCTATGAGCGTTGAGAGGAATTTTTGGGATAGCAGCAGCTTCTAGAGGGGAGAAGGAAGAGCATATCATATCTTGTCACCAACGGCTAGTCTCATGATTAATCAATTCAAAAACATAGACACCAGGATCCAAATTTGAGGGAGCTAGAAGTACTCTCTGATGCGGTAGTGATGGAATGCATTTATCACCCCAAACACGAACTCTCGCACCATTACCAATAAGCCACCGAGACGCTTGATCATTAAGTGGTTAGGCTTTCATAAAACTCTGCCATGTGACGCTTGGCTTACACCCGGGAATGACCCATGAGGATAGTATCGTGCCTTCAAGAACTACAATAACAAAGAAGATTCATTAGAAGCAAGTCGCCAACATTGTTTTGACAGCATTGCAAGGTTAAAGGCCTCCTTAAGGCTTTGATTTTAACTTGCTAATTAATTTTTATAAATTAATTTTGAATTAGTATAAGTTTAATAGTTTCATAAGAATTTAATTTTAGTTCATTGTTGTAGTTTCTTTTCCATTTAATGGTTATTTTTTACATATATTTCAATTAAAGGGCCTTAGTTATTAGCATTTTTTTTAAAATTTAATACTGTAAACATATTTAGTTGTCTTTCCAATTTTTCAATTTAAACCTTAATTATCACCCAACTTAAATTATCCTGTTGTTTTTAAAATATTACTATATCAAGTTTTTAATAATATAAATGATATATAATATCATATTACAAATAAAAATTAATAAAAAATTATACATAAATAAAAATTGGTAGAAAATTATATATAAAAAAGTTAAATTATGGGATTAACACACGCTCCAAAATACTAATTTACTATTATATTACTAGTTATTTTATTTTGGTAATTGCAAAAATGATATTTTAAATGGATGAGCAACAATTAGGGATGCAAGAAAATGATGGGTATTTTAGTCGATTATAAATATTTATAAATAAATTTATAACAAATTACAAATGGTGAAATTACTATTTAAAATAGATACGTGTATATGTGTATGAATATTCGTTATTTATGGTATTACACATATTTATTAATGTGTATCGCGTGTGCCCTAAACATTTACTAATAAAATTTATTTTAAATAAATTTCGATTTAGATAGAACACATTATTACTTTAAATATATTTAACTTGGTTTAAGATGAGCATAGATAGCCAATTCTAAAGGATGCGGATATATTCACCCGTTTTCATCTCTACAGTAGTTTAGTGAAACTAAATTTAAGGGTTAATTCATATATTTAATATATAAGAGAACGAAGCTGTAAAAGAACTAATATGAGGGACTAAATAGTAATTTGACAATTTCAATATTTTGTCGCAAGTCTCAGCCCAGTACGTGGATTGTCATTTTCTGCCAATTATAAATTAAATTCAACTTTTTAAATAAATAGATAATAACAATAACGAAAAAAAGAAAAAATAGGACTCGTTCCTCTCTTCCTTTTTCTCTTTGCCCCAATTGGAAAAGATTAGGAAAAAAAAGAAAACAGCCAACCCTAATCCCTCTCTCTCACTATCCCTCTCTCTCGTTCATTCATAAATTCGATAAACACATCCAAAAACCCTAACTAATTACCATTCTTTCTCTCAATTGATACCCAGGCCCTCAAGCATTTTCGCTACCATTAAACATATATATGCACATATAGAATTACCTTCCATCTTCTTATTTGTGTAACAGAATAATCTTTTCCGTGTATAGAAAGTAGTAGGGAGAAATTGAAAGTTATTTTAATTTTGAAGAGAAGAAAGAAAGCGAATGGAGGGAATACCACATCCGGTACCTCGAACCGTTGAAGAAGTTTTTACCGACTTCAAAGGCAGACGCGCTGGCTTAATCAGGGCTCTCACCACTGGTTTGATTTTTTTTTTTTTTAATTCGCTGTGTGTTTTTTTTTTAAGCTTTAATGTTGTGTATTTGCTGAATTGGGTTTGCTTTATTCGCATGTATCTTTAATGGGTTTCTCCTATTTTTGATTTTGAGTTTTTTTTTTTTTTTTTTTTTTTTTTTTTTTTTTTTTTTTTTTTTTTTTTTTTTTTTTTTTGTTTTTTTTTTTTTTTTTTTTTTTTTTTTTTTTTTTTTTTTTTTTTTTTTTTTTTTTTTTTTTTTTTTTTTTTTTTTTGCAGATGTCG
>CANUEP010117798.1:0-10458 GCA_947857235.1 Jatropha podagrica | reverse complement strand
CCCCCCCCCCCCCCCCCCCCCCCCCCCCCCCCCCCCCCCCCCCCCCCCCCCCCCCCCCCCCCCCCCCCCCCCCCCCCCCCCCCCCCCCGCCTTTTGATAGGCAAAGAATCTGTTCAGTACTTATTGAATGAAATTCTTGACTAAGTTAAGAGCTGAACAGTGAGAGTGACATCAGGATCTGAACCACATAACACCCGAATAGCGATATACCCGAACATCGTCATGACCAAGCAAAGCTTAAACCTAGTAACGCTCAATAAATGCCTGGTCAGAAGAAGCCATTAAAAGTCATTAAAGGCTAAGAATATTGCTTGGCATTTATGATTAAATTTTATCTATGGCAGTTACAATTAAAATTGTACTATATAAAGGGAATGTAATAGAAAACAAGACAAGATATTCTTTATTCTTCACATTGAAAGCATAATAAAAAATTACACTCATCAATGTTCATGAATTTTTATAGAGATATTTAAACATGAATTTGTCATTGTTTGATCATAAATATTATTGGAACTACTAAAGAGCTTTCAAAGGTTATAAATCCCTTGAGGGAAGAGTTTGAGATGAAAGACATTGAAAGTATAAAGTTTTATCTTGGTTTGAAGATCAAGCATTTCATAAAAGAAATTTTGTTTATGAATCCACATATATGACTAAGTTATTCAAATGATTTTATATGGATAGTAGTGAAATCACTTGATGAGAAGATAACTATTTTTCATTTTGAGAAAATATGAAGAACTCTCAGTCTTGAAGTACCATATCTTAGTGCAATAAAGGTGCTAACGTATCTTGCTACTCATACTTGACTTGATTTTATAAATTTTATTAGCAAGACATAGTTCTTCCTTCATGGATATGAAGAAATTAAATGAAGTTGAACATATATTTTAACATCTCCATATCACGATATATATGAGTTATATTATAACTAACATGTCAAAATCAGATTTGATTGGCTAAGAAAATGCAGGTTATCTATATAATCCACATTATGTTAGATCACAACAAAACCATTCATTTATATATGGAGGTACAATTATTTTATGAAATTCAAGAAACGAAGTGTTTCTACTACTTTTAGCCATGAAAATTTTAGTAGCTCATGAAAAAAGATGAGAAATATGTGCAGTCTATTTTTCTAGAAATGAATTTCTACAATATTATAAGAAGATAATATTCCATATGCACATCTCTTTTGAAGGAAGAATATGTTAGAGGAGACAAGAAAAATATATTTCACTAAAATTTTCTTCACTTACAATCTCCAAAAAAGAGCAGTGAGATTGAAGTTCAACTACTCAAGTGACGATATTGTTGATTTTCTTATCAAAGTAGTTTCTATTATAAGTTTTTTACTATAAGCTTTCTACCATAAATTTTAAAGGATTACTGCATAAATATTGAAATGCATAAACTCAAAGATCTCAAGATTTATCTTCATGAGGAGAAGTAAATACGCATTGTACTCTTTTGCTAACTAACCAAGATTTTTTTCCATTGAGTTTTTCTGGTAAAGGTTTTTAGTGAGGAGATATTTCAATGCGCATTTAAGAAAATAATAATGTACTCTTTTTCCTTTACTAAGATTTTTTTTCCATAGGGTTTTTTCTCAATAATGTTTTAATGAGGCATATTCTTGGAAGAATGGACATCCAAGAGGGAGTGTTACGAAATAAGTGGATGTCATATATGGCTAGAAATCCGTATTCTTAATTATTAAGAACTCTATCTTCCTGATTTGTGTAAGACTCTATTAGGGTTTCACTTATATAACTGTATATATGTGGTTTCTCGTCAATAATAAAGTGCAGACTGTCGTATTCTCCCTTTATTTCTCTCCTTATTTTTCTATTATTTTATAACATTCATTTTTTATTTTGATTAAGTAGTGATTAATAACTTGGGTTGATTTTTATTTTGGTTAAAGTCAGTTATCATAAATTTCGGTTAAATTCGGTCTGTTAATTAAATTTTTATTTTCTTTAATTTCGATTTGGTTAATAATGAAAATTAATTCCGTTAAATTTGATTAAAAAATTAGTTCAGTTAATTAAAAGAAATTTTGATTAATTATATTGATTAAAAATGTTAGTCAAATTGACAGAATTGTTTGAATGCTCACCCCTATTAACTTGTAGGTGTTGCAAACTATTTCGTATGATCTCATGACCATGAGTCGTTCTCCCTTTTCTTAGCCCTAAACCCTAATTTTTTTTCTCGCCTCGAACATGGATACTCCTATGGAGGCTTTATCTTTATTAAAGGATGAAGGTTTTTCGGCAAATAGTACTCCTTTAATATTGAAGCCCAAATATGAACATTACCTTGTTAGAATGTTCCTTATGCCAAACTTTATTCCTTTTATTTTTGTTCATGAGAAATATGTTTGCGGATCTACGGCATCCCTTTAGAGGTGTCGTAATATCTGAGCATGGCCCCAAAAGGTTCCTTTTTAGTTTTTCAATAAAGTTAACTTAGGAAGAGAGATGAAGGGATCTCCATGGCATTTTAATAGACATTTTTTTTCCATAGAATAAAGAAGGGGAGGATCCTGTAACTGTCTTTATTTTTTGTTGATCATTAGGTGCAATTACATGATTTACCTTTGGATTTTATCTTAGAGGCCGTTGCTAAACTGCATGGAAATTTTGTTAAAAAGTTTTGTGCAATATGATGATCGAAGCATGTCTTTATTGAACGTTAAATTCATGAGAATGAGGATTAGTTTAGATCTCCAAAAACTGTTAAGATGGAGGAAGAAATTGGTTGTGCCGAGTAGAGAAGCCTTTTTGTCCAATTTCAATACATGCATATAATATTTTTTGCTACTGTGCAAATTCGACTACTTTGATAGCTTTTATGAATTATGATTACATCAGAAAAAGGAAAAGTTGCAGTTGTAGTGGGATGATAGAATTAGGGTTCTGTCATGCCATTCAATATAAAAATTTAGTGGTTGGTTGCGAGACGGTACTAAGAATCTCCTTCTTCATTCATAACCGATAATTAAGGATGGAGATTTGGTCAACCCTAACAACTCTTATCACTAGAATCAAATAAGGGATTCATTTACACAAATGACATGCATGCCAACTATAGAATGGGTACTATGGGCCAAATGGAAGTGGACTCTTTAAATTTGTGTCTAAGTAATGAGGAGTTGGGTTAACAAGAAGAGGAAGGTGTTTCTAAACCCGAGGATTTGAAGAAAAGGCATAGAAAAATAAATAAAACATCTCTAGAATTTTCTTTGTATAAGATTCGAATGAAGTTTCTTCTATAGTTCCATCGGCTGGTCTTGGTAAATTGGACAACTGTTTGCAGTGAGGATCTTAAGCTAGAAGTGTCAAGGACTAGGAAATCCTCAGATAGTTCGCTCTTTCAAAGAGCTTTCCTTGAACTATAAGCCATATGTTATTTTTCTCATTGAAATCCCATGAGGAATGATAGAAGTTGGGAGAAATATTGATTTTGATAACTTTTTTTCTATTAATTGTGTTTTTAGAAACGATATATTAGTATTGTTTTGAAGGAGTGATTTTTCTCTTCAAGTCATTAGTTACTCTAAAAATTTCAAAGATTACAATGTTGATTGAGACAATAAAATGATCGAGATT
The DNA here is from genome assembly GCA_947857235.1 of Jatropha podagrica. NCBI lineage: Eukaryota > Viridiplantae > Streptophyta > Magnoliopsida > Malpighiales > Euphorbiaceae > Jatropha > Jatropha podagrica. The sequence goes on along the minus strand of CANUEP010117798.1, from coordinate 6,835 downwards.
CATGGTTTCTATGGAATTCCAGAAACTTTTTTCCATGTATTAGCGAATATGGATAACAAGACTTGGGTTTGCTTAGGAGACTTCAACGATCTTCTTTGGCAAGAGGAGAAGGAAGGGGGTAAGCTGGAACTCAAATTTTTCACAACAAGGTTTTAGAGAAACTATAGAGGACATTAATTTTATTGAAATTCATTCGATGGGGACTTTTTTGCTTGGGATCAAAGACGTGAGAACATGGTTATAATTATGGAGAAGTTGGATAATGTTTAAAAATGAATGGCTCTCAATTTTTTCCAATTGCCATGCTCATGTCTTAGCTACTCTTCTATTGGATTATAGACCTGTTTTATTTTAGAAGTATCAAGAATTATCTAATGCAAGACATTGACTATTCAAATTCGATAACTCATAGTTATTGATAAGGACATTAAGCGAGTTGTGAAGGAGGGTTGGGTTGAGTGTGATTCAAATTTGGTTATGGAAAAGAAAGAAAGTTCTATTCCGGTATAGTCGAATTAGGGTTAAAGTAGAAATAAAGAATTTTAGATTAAAAAAGGGTTATTAGTTGTTTGCTAGAGGAGAGGCAAGATATGATGTTTAATGAGAAGCTTAGGTTCTATATGAAATTGAACTTAATATTGGAGTAGGAAGAAATTCTTATTCATCAACAAACAAAATCCTTTTGGTTGCAACATGGAGATTAAACATTTTTAACGCTTTTGGTTGAGGGAGAAGGAGCACTAATAAAAATAGAGGTGTGTGAGACGATGAGGGCTTATAGGTAAAATATAAAATGGGGTTTCATGAACTTGTTATGGACAATTAAAAAGAATTATTTTTGTGTAATGTGGTTGTTCCATCTAGAATTACTCGTTTGGTTAAAAAAAAAGAGGCAACACATGAGAATATTAGTCTTATTTATTAGCTCCATTTTCAAATGAGGAGGGAGTTCAAGCATACAGTCCTTCAGAGGCATGCTAATAAATTTCCTGGACCTAAATGGAATAAACCATACATTTTATAAAAAATTTTGGCACTTGGTGGGAGATACTGCAGTTAACTGATGTAGGTTTTGGCTTGCTAGTGATACATTTTCAGACACTTTTAATGATACTTTGATTGTCCTCATCCTTAAAATAATAAACATGAACATGTCAAAGATTATAGACCTATAGCTTTATGTAATACTTTGTATAAAACCATTTTGGAAGTGGTAGCTAATTGTTAGTTACATTTCCCTATAGCCAATTAATTGGTTGTATTTTCAACATAATATTTCATGTATTAAATATTTATTATTAATGAAAGACATTTATTTATTTATTTATAGTCTATTGTATGAATTTCAGTTAAAAGATCTAGGACTATATTGTTCTAAAAGTAAATTGTAATTTGGTTATAATTACGAGTTTTATTTTGCATTAAAGCAATGTTTCAAAATATTCATGGTCAATGTTCTTATCATTATTGGACAAAATTTAGAATTGTTGAGACTGTTACATATTATGTTTTTTTCTTTGTGAAAAAAAGTAGTTTTTCTCATAAGCTGAGATATATGTGATATCTAAAACTAAAATTTAAGTGCTAATTATCTAAACAAGTCTACTGAATTGATCTACACCAGAATTCCATACAGGGTTACCTGTGTATAGAATATTCAAATAATGATTGTTTAAATGATCCTTTGACTTGAAATTAGTAAGCTATCTTAGATAGAGATAGTAATGTTTTGATTCTACATTTACGTTATTCATTATGGATAATAGGAATTTGATATAATAGGAATTATATGGACATACTTGTGTAATTAAGATATGATTGAGCACCTTAGGTAAATTAGGGAAAAATGTCTATTAGTATTGATTAAGAATTCCTCGCATAAGATGGAATAAAATTAGCAAATTGAATTTAGAATTTCATTGAAGTAATCAATAAATAATTTAGTGTACTAAACAAACTCCATACTTAATTGCTAAATCAGAACATTGTTTATGAAAGAAAATTAATTAAACCAATAAATTTCGCATTGAAAGGTTAAGTCAAACCACTATTTACTTTTCAAATATTTGGGTAATCTTGGCATATTACTGAATGTACTTGACCTTCAAATATTAATTAACTAGTTAATTATATTTGTTGCTAACATATTTAGAATATAATGGATTACACACATAAGAATAAATATAAGAAAATAAAATAAGAAAACAAATCAAGTATGATTTGATTACAAATTGTCACGACTTGTTACCTTTGAACAGACCGAAACTAGGACTTAGGTAGGCTAACACTAAAGCCCATCGCAAGCATAAAATATACCAAACAAACTTTTTGTTCAATAGAAATGGGCTAAGGCCCAACATCATCAACATTCATGTATCATAAGTCTTTGGCTCATATGGTCTGCATCAATATATTACATGATAGAAACTTTAATAAGTCATAGATCAATAATTTATAAATTTATTATACATGAATATTGTAATTGCGGAACAATATAAGAATTTAAAATTTTTTTTATTATTTATTGAGGTATCTTCTAGGTGTCTAATGACATGTGACAATGAGTTATTGGAGGACTTGTAACCTGAAAAAACATTAAGGCAAGGATGAACACTTAAACTCAGTGAATAAGATACCCCCATACAATCACACAAATGAGTATTTAATTCAATCTAGTCATTCGATTAGTTTTATGATCATACAGTCAATCTCATAGATGACATAACAACAACATCACAATTACTAACACCTTCACATAATCACATTGAGTGGAGATTGGCCATTGGCGTCACCAAAAAGCCCGATGAGCTGTCCTCACACATGGCTTGCCCTCTCATCACATGTGCTTTAAGTAGCTGATCCCCTTTGTATGATTGATTAGTCTCAACCTCACTTAACCAAGCCCTCATTTTTTTGTACTCTCTTTTCTTTTCCATATCAACAGGAGGCCACCCTGTGGTTTTTCTATATAATCCATTTCATATTGCATCAGATGCACATGGGGTCTAATCTCCCCATACATGGTCGACAGTATTAAAGACCGCCCTCATAATCCCAATGGTGACCTACTTCATTCCAATTCTACACAAACAAAACATACATGTATCACTCCATAATTAATCAAAGAAGGTTCATTAGCAACAAATAGTGCAGCATAAATAACAATTCTATAAATAATGCATCTATACTTATATGGCATTTATTTATCATGTATGAATGAATAACATTTATCCGTGTATAAATGTATGCATATGCAATGCGCAATATAGGTTATCCAACACTACTCATAGCTTTATAGTTTAACTAGAAGTTGTGCTCCTCTTCCAATATTCTATTATCTGACATTTGACTCAAGGGTTCTGCAAGAATATCTAAAGAAAAGAATCAAAATAAGTTTATCATTTATAAAGCATGTCTGTCATTAATAAATTATGGTATCTAGTAGTGTATCTATCCTTTCCCAATCATTTAATTGGATATTCTGGATTCACATAAACTCCTTATTTGGGTTTCCTACTCCTAAGTTATCTATTCTAATATATATATATATATATATATATATATATATATATATATATATATATATATATATATATTAGAACAAAAAATAATGAATGGATTTTAGAAGGAGTAGTACCTCCTCCAGTCCAAGATAAGGTAAAACTAAATATAAATTTACAAAAAATTGAACAATATGAAGATGGTAAAGTAACTTTAAAATTTAATAGGAGTCAAAGTTCTAGATATACAGGATCAACATCCTCTGTGATAATAGAGGATATAGAAAAACCTACGAATATACCTTCAGTAATATATGCTAAATATAAAGAAAATGAATCTAAGCCTATAATCCAGACTATAGTAAAACCTAGGCATTCAACCTCAGATATACCAGAACAATATCTTAAAATGAAAGGGGTAGATTATAGTTCTTCAATTCCACAAGCAGTATATAACCCAATAGAAAATTATATAAATCAACAATCCAACTTAGCAAGTTCACCACCTGGATCACCATCACCATCAGCCATAACAGAAAATATAAATGATATAAATAGAGAATTAAATGTAATTAGTAAAACAGAAATTGAAGAGGGATTTATAAAAGAAATAACAAAACCCAAGAATCTAGTAAAACTTAATAGAATAATAAAAACACATAATTTTGAAAACTTAAAAGAAAAATATTTTAATTATAAAACAAATAATAAAGTCAAAATAAAATTCTTTAAATGGTTTGAATTAAATAAAGAGAAAAGTGTAAATCCAATAACAATCAGAGATAAAAGACCAGAATGGATAGTAAATGATAGGGTAGTACAAAGTGATTTTCCACCTAAAACAATTAGTAAAATAAAATATCAAGATAATGAAATTATATGTGCACCATATAAGATAGCTAAAGAAAATGATGCAGATAACAAAGTAATAGAGCAAAATAATTTTAGTAATGCAAGCTTAATATGTCTAAATACATAATTAAAAAAAGATAGAAAACGTATTAGAAGAAAAAGAGGTAAAACTAAAAGGAAAGGAGAAAATACAATCCCATATTTTCAAACCTTATCAACTAACTAGTTCAAGTCAAAATGAACTAAAAGAAAATTTTTTAGGAAAATTAAAAGATCAATTAAGTAAGATAGAATCAACTTCTACTAAGAATATAGCACCTGATACACCACAATCATCAAGAAATATAAATGCTATAGAAGAAGAATCAGAAAATAGTTTAAGTGAAAATGAATCAGAAGATATAAAACAATTAGAAATAAATCCTATATCACATAAAGAAATAGTAAGTAGGGCACCAGATTTAGGGATAATTGATAAACAAAGTAGTACATCTCAGATTAAATATAATGCTACTACAATATATGAATGGAATATAGATGGATTATCTGAATATAATATTTTGAGTATATTACAACAAATGACAATGGCAGCTAATGCATATAAAACCCAGTCATTTGTATCAGATAAAGCAACAGCAGAAATAATTATAGCAGGATTTACAGGACAATTAAAAGGTTGGTGGGATTACCACTTAACTGACCAACAACAGTTAGAAATATTAAATGCAGTACAAGTAAATAATGAAGGAGAACCTATTTGTGATGAAAATGGGGATACTATCCAGGATGCAGTATCAACATTGATTTTAACAATCTCATTACATTTCTTAGGAGATCCATCACACTTAAAGGATAAAAATGCAAAGTTATTAAGTAATTTAAAATGTAAAAAATTAAGTGATTTTCAGTATTATAAAACTACGTTTCTAACTAGGTTAATGCTAAGAGAAGATTCAAACCAAGCATTTTGGAAAGAAATATTCTTAGCAGGATTACCTTTTTTCCTAGGAGAAAAAGTGAGAAATTACATAAAACAACAATATGGCTGCCCGATACCTTATAATAAGTTAACATATGGATAGTTAGTTAGTATAATTCAAAAGGAAGGACTACAAATTTGTCAAGATCTAAAGTTACAAAGAACCTTAAAGTATGAATTGCATAAAACTAAACAAGAATTAGGAATTTTCTGTAAACAGTTTGATTGCGGTATAACATTAAATAAGCAATGTAAAGGTCAGTGTTTAGAACCAAAATACAAAAGGTATTATAAAAGAAATAAGTACTATAAAAAGAATTATGAAACAAAACCAAGTAAAGAACAATATTATAAAAGAAAGAAGAAAGGCTATAAACCATTTAAGAAATATAAAAGAGATGAACAGACAAATAGATTACAAAATAAAAGATCATATAAAGACCTAACCTGTTATAATTGTGGTAAGAAAGGTCATACATCAAAGTTTTGTAGATTTAATAAGAAACTAAATGAGTTACAATTAGAAGAAGAAATAGTAAATAAAATTCAAGAATTATATATAGACTCAGATACTTCTGAATCAGGATTAACTGAAAGTGAAAACCAAGTGGATGAACTAGGAACAACTAGTAGTTCAGAAAAGTCAATAAATATGTTAACCAGAGATCAAAGCACACTTTTGAAAGTAATAAATAATTTAGAAGATAACGATACTAAAGCAAAACTGCTTAAAAAATTAATAAAAAGCTTTGAAGAAGATAAAGAAGTAAAAGAAAAAATTCCTAAAATAAATAAACAAACATATGATTTAACCTCTATCCTAAATAAAAATAAGAAAATAGAAGAGGAAACTTCTGTAAAAGAACTACAAAAGGAAATAAAAACAATAAAAAATGAAGTAAAAGAATTGAAAGGACAGCTCTAGAAAAATGAGAAAAGAATAAAAATATTAGAAGAACAAGTAAATTCTGACTCCTCTTCTTCAACAGAAGGAAGAGAAGAAGAAGAAGAAGAAGATAAAAATGAACAGATAAATCAATTAGAAGATGAGGAACTAGATAATAATTTTATATTATTATTACAAGAAATAACGTCTAGAAAATATTTAATAAAACTAATTATTAAATTATTAGATAATTTTATAATAGATACAATAGCATTATTTGATACAGGAGCAGACTTAAATTGCATAAAATCAAATTTAATACCTAGGAGATTTTGGTTAGAATCTAAAGAAAAATTAAAAACAGCAAATAAAACAAGTCTAAACATTATAGGAAAAGTAGAAGCATCAATAGTAAATCAAGACTTAGAAATAAAAACAGTATTTTACTATCACCATAGATAAACTATATTGTAATTCTAGGAACACCCTTCATAAGTCTCATAACACCTTATTCAGTAAAAGATGATTGTATTACAATTAAAATGAGAAATAAAACAATTAAATTAGAATTTACAGAGAAACCAAAAAGAAAGAATTTAAATTTACTAAAAGCGCACT
>CANUEP010117767.1:0-75400 GCA_947857235.1 Jatropha podagrica | reverse complement strand
TTAGATATTCAGTTGTCAATAAGAGTTGATAGAGGCCTTTCAACCGCGGGGGGGGGGGGGGGGGGGGGGGGGGGGGGGGGGGGGGGGGGGGGGGGGGGGGGGGGGGGGGGGGGGGGGGGGGGGGGGGGGGGGGGGGGGGGCGGGGGGGGGGGGGGCGGCGGGGGGCGGCGGGGCCGGAGGCGCGCGCGCCCAACCCCAGCCCCACACCCGGCCAAGGAGAGACACCACACACCAACAAAACACACCACCCCCACCTTTTTTTTTATTTCTTGTAGTCACAAATCTGTTTTTGCGTTTCACCCCCCCCCCCCCCCCCCCCCCCCGTCCCCCAAAAACCAAAACCAAAAAAAAAACATTTTTATTTCATTCTTTTCAAATTAACCCAAAAAATAGAGATATGAATCAGAAAGCAATTATTCTTTTCATTTACAGCAAGATACACATCAAAGAAACCTAAGTGACTTGAAAATATAGCAAATTCTCACCACTAGTTTAGCACAAACCAAATAATCCAATGATCCAAAACAGAATCTCCTTAAATAAAACCTAGGTTAGCAACCATATCCATTTATTCTCAACTACAGCAAAACAAGTTAGACAAATGCATCCTAAATGTTTCATCAACACAGTTATAAACCATATCAAGTTAGGCAATGCATCCCATCAGCACAGTTATAACTTATGAACCATATGAAAACAGCACTTGCCCCCAATTACCTCATCTGTGTGTTCCCTCATTTTAAGTCCAAACAGAATACAGAGAAAATGCTAAAAGAGATAAAGTAAAGGGGGAAAATGAATCAAACTTCTGTTTTGCTGTTTCGCTCTCCATTTAAAAAATGAAAGGTAACTCGCACATCAAACCTCTGCTACTGTACGTCTATATCCTGAACAGGAAAGTTCCATCTAAGTTGATGACGATTGACAAAAGGAAAATCAAGGTTCCGTTTAGCTGCACGAAGCAGTTTTCTATTTTTTACTACCATTTTGTTTTCCATTGACCATTTTCATTTTCCATGGAAAACTGCAGACCACATTCATTTTTGTTGTTAGTCTCTACAGCTTTCTTACGTTAAATTAAGGTTGCATCAAATATGGGACTATCAAACGAGAGTGCAGGAGTAACATTTATGACTATAAATCTTTATTGCAGAAGTAACATTTACGACTTTAAATCCTTATAGATAACAATTTGGAAAAAAAAAAATTATACCAGCAACTGCAACAGCAGTGCACATGGTGGTGGAGTTGATGCCACAACCAGATTGTTAACTTCAGAATTTCAATTCATCATTAGATAATTGTTAACTTTGGCCAATTCGGTCAAATAAATGATACCCTGTCATATATTGATAATTGATATTCTTGTAAATATTGTATCTTAGTTTTGAATTGCAAATGTTATGTTATGATACTTCTCACAAGTAGGATTGTAAATGAGACAAACTGCTCGTGAGCTGCTCAAGGCTCGACTCAATAAAAGCTCCCTCAAGATCGTTCAATAAGCTTTTCAAGCCGAGCAATTGAGCTCATCTGATAAATGAGCTGAGCTCAAGCTCGGGCCATTAGCTCGCAATCTGGCTCGTGACCCAGCTTTATCGAGCTGAGTCAAGCTCATGAGCTAGCTCAATAAGTTAAAATCAATAAAAACCTATGTCAAAAAGACATCATTTGGTGTAATAGATTTCAAGCTTGAGTTCTCCTCGTTTATGATCATCGAGTCAAGCTCGAACTTGCCTATTTTCAAACAAGTCGAAATTGAGATCAGATGTTTACAGCCAATTTTTAAACGAGTGGAGCTCACCAAAGCTTGGCTCGTTTACAGCCATACTCGCAAGTGTCAATTGCGCCTCCAATGACTATACTTAATACTCTGAATAAAAGATGTCATCAGCCTACAAGGGTCGTTTATCCACATTAGGACAGAAGTAGACCCCATTTGGACTTGACTGAAAGGAAATTCCTTCTAATAACCTTTTTGTCATATATTCCACTCCTTTCTATAAAAATAATGTTGATTGTTCATATTTGTTCATGAGTTTCCATGATTGTGGATAAAAATATAAGGAGACGTTGCACAATTAATTGTACTACCTCATTGAACTTCATAAGTTTGGTTGCAATGATAGTTGTCTCTAGCAAACCCGATGTAATTCTTCTTCCAAAATGCTGATATAATTCTCCCAAGCATTGTGCAGCACCTGCAATTATGCAAGACATGATAAATAGAAGACAAACTAGCTTAAAGTTTAATACAAAAATAAAGTTTAGGAGCAAAGAACAATATTAATGCTCTCTAATGAAACAACAGCATGCACTTTATAACCACATTCTCATATTCCATACAAGAATCAAAGCATTAGAATAAAAATATTGATGAAGGGCACCCCTTCAGCCTATAGAGAGGCAGAGAGAATCTTAGTTCCATCTCTATACATAAATGTTGCATCTCCTCATATCAAGAGATCTGCCTCGTCCTTCTGACACCAAAGACAAGACATGACAGCAGTTTATCTATTTTCTTTTTCCCTTTTTATGTGTGCTATGGTCTTATTGTACCTTAGGATGTTCAGTCCCTTGCACAAAATGTGTCTCCAGTATTAAAATGAAGTTTTGAAGGTAAAAGTTATGGAAATAATTTCATAGTTCATATATTGGGATTCTTCTATCATCAAACTTTTTTTATCTTGAAAATACAAATGACCAAAGCATTTCAAGGAAAGTACATCATCATCACATAATTATGAGTTGTTAACAAATTAAATGATCATGAAGCATTTCAAGGAGTCTAGAGCATACGGTTACATTTTGATACCATCACAGCTGTTGATTTCATTCTCGGTAAATTTGACAAAAATACAAAGGCAAAGGATTCAGCCATTTGAAATAGTATAGGAGGTGTTGCCACTAGTTAACTTCCTTTAGTGCGTGACAATTATTTTGAATAAAGGGTTTTTTGAACATCCAGTAGACTATTGAAAGTATTCAAAAGGGACATGGATGCAATCTAATATTCTCGTGCCTTAAATTAATCTTTAAAAGAAATGCCATAAATAACAATTGAAACATTGAGAGTTTTTGGCCGTTGCGGAAAGTATAGAGCATATTTTAGGAGTCTTATTAATATGTTGAGGTAATAGTGTAGTTGAATTGAGATAGTTGATGAACGCCTAGTAACAAGCCCATATGCAAAAGTACAAGGAAAAAGTTAGATAGATGTAAAGCTAACTAACAAGAATGTGAAGCTAGTGAAGCTTTTCCACTAACCAGCAACTTTCTGCGGTTCATTTCTCTTCCCATCGGAAAGAAATCCTTGGAGTGTACTCACTCTGGAGTAAATAGAAATAGCATCGCCTCTAGATATAATCCTCGCCATAGCTAACGACGCCAAATGACGCACCGGCCGTCGCGCACCAAGAATGAGCAATGAATACAACACATCCTCGCATTTTCTTTGCCACAAGGAAATAGACTCCTGAAACCAACAGAAATTTTACATCAAGCATAGGAACAAATTAAAACGAAACGTCTAGAAGCAATTGAGATCCAGAAAGAAAGAGACCTTGGGCTCTTCATCAATGGCGGAGATAAGATCGGAGAGGAGATCGAAACAGAGGAGAGGATCAGGGGATGTTTGGGACGAAGAATTGACAATGGATTCTAGTTGCGCTACTAACACGCCGAAACGAGAGAGAGGAATGTTCTCTCTCACGAAGTTCTTCACCATTGAAGAACTGAAGTTAATAGTTAAAAATCTAACGAGAGAACAACGTAGGTTTTGGAAAGCGGAAGCTAAACTCTGCAGTGCGGAGTGGACGTTCTGGGGAATGCGTTTTTTGATTTGTCTGATTCTTTTTACGAAATGAAATGAGATCTACACACGTCGTCTAGCGGTTTCACGAAGCGGTGAATTTGGTTCAGTTTTTTTTTATACTAGTTTTTTTTGTATGATTTGGATTGCACACCAATGATACTCATTGGTACTTTATAAAATGGTTAATTTATTTATATTTAACGTATAAACTATTTCATGCTATTTAATTTTATTTTATTTAAAAAATAATTTATTTTAATTTATTAGAAGGTCAATAGGTCAAAATAACCTTTCACTCACTAAATTATTAAAAATGTTCGTGGTAAAAGGATTCGAACTTAAGACATCTTACTCTTTACGTAAATGAAAAATATTATTGATTTAAAAATAATTTTATAAATATATTAATAATAAAGTATAATTTTCTAATTAATTATGACTAAAGTTATTTTAGAATATCTTAAATTTCATTAAGGGCGCTATCAAAAATCTCATTTTCTTCTCTATTCTCACATTTATATATCGTATAGATATTAGGGATTAAATTTTAAATTCAAACTATTATCGAATCGCATGTACATTTATGACTAGAACTATGTTTTGATGTGAAAGTTAAAACAAAAGCCGATAAATTATTTTAAAGAAAATTAATTATTTAGCCTTTATTTGGATAGATGCAAAATAAAGGGTGTAAATGCATTGAATTTTCAAATTGTTTTATTTGATTTGGTATAAAATATGAAAAGGGAGTGTAAAATAATTTTATTTTACATTGTATAATTTTCCTCCCAAAATGGAGAGAAAATAAGAGATAAATGGTGAAAAAATTGTTATGTATATATAATAATAAAAATAAAATTATATTACACCCTTATTTTACATTGATAAAAAAATAAATGTAAAATAAAGAGATAAAATGAACAATATCATTTTACTCCTTTATTTTATATTTTTTTTTATTTTACACTCTCCCTTATCTAAATATACCATTAATCCGAGTTCATTCATTTTGAATATATTCAGCTCATCGCTCAAATTTGTATCCATCACTTCAAGCAGTCATTCCGTCAAATTTTAAGAGTTATTTTTTGTTGAAGTCACAAGGAATGAGCTCCTAGACAATATGAAAGCCACATATCTTCTCTCCCTTTCCACCACTCTGCCTACGCTGCATCCAGCATCCCCACCCCGCCAACTTCTCCATTGCTGCCTTCACCATCACCGCCTTAAAAGTCCCCAGAATCTACAACTCCATCATCACCTCCACCGCCTCCATCTCAACTCTACTGCTTCTGCCTCCATCACCCTCTATGCATGTAGAAAGCCACCGCTGCTTCTTGGGCTACACACTGGCAAAATCATCACGGCGTACGATTTTTGGGTAAATCATATCCTTCATTATTTGAACTCTCCCCACGCTCACCATCACTATTCAATTTGCTCGCATTTGCCAAAGCCAAAACATCAAAATCATAAGCTAAATAAACTTGATGTTCATCATCATGAGTATAAATCCACAATTACACCATCATTGTGCTCGCTAAGGTTATGCAAATGAATGGGAGAGTGACTATAAATTATAACAATACGTGCTCGAGGGCTTAGAATGAGTAATCGCCGCAAATCACGCTGGAAATGAGTTCACTTGGGTATTATCTCTTTGTTCTCTCACCATAATAATATCCAGAAGAAAGAAGCAATAATTGGATATTATCTCAAAAATGCTCAAATTTGAAACGAAAGAGCAGATATCAACAATGAAACCTAAAATTGTACTCTTTTTGCTTGCATAATTGCTCGATTAAGTAAACAGAATTAGGGGAAAATTAGAAAAAGAGGAAATTCCGAGAATGAATTGAATTGAATCATTATTTGATATTTAAACACACATCTCTGATTGAAGACTACTTGGTTACGATGGGTGAAGGTGTTTTCATGGTACGTGCATCTAGTAGTGGTGGCAAACTTACATGGATTTGAGATCCTCTGCTATCGTTTCAGGTTTGGCTTCATGGATTCAATCCCTGATTTTTAATTGTTTTGATTTTTTATGTAGAAAGAAAGGTTGTAAAAGGTTTAAATTTTTATCATTTTAAAATACTCGTCGCCTCTCTCTTATATTTTCTTGTGTTTTAACGGCAAAAGTAGATGGATGAACTATTTAGTTTAACGGAGACGAATTCAAGGACGTCTTAGATATTTGACCAAATTATAAACTATTTAAATAATTTCGCTACAGGATGAAATAATTATTTTAATTTGCAAAATATTAATCTAATTACTATAGGAATATTAGAATTTATACTCAATTTCTATTAAATAAAGTTAGGAAAAAAAATATAAATTAGTCTTTGAAGTATGGTCAAATTAGAGCTATTAAGCTACAGAGAATAGGACCCTTTTATAAAGATTAGACATTAAATAAAATTATTGTAACTAAACAGTATAACAAAATTCGCTGATCTGGTAAAAAATAATAATGTAAAAAAATCGGATTATGAGTTTAAGAAACAAATGTATCTTCAGCGTAGCCAGTTAAATAAACTTTCTAATAATTATCCATCAGCTGTTGGAAAATAAAATTGCAAAATTTTTAAAAAGTAAAAAGAAACAAATTCGAGCTCAGAAAATTATTTTCTCTTTCAATGTTATTAGAGTTAGAATCCGTGCAATGCACAGAATAATATTAAATGATAAAATAATTTTTTATAACATCATTCACAAATAATAAAATTATTGTAAAATATATTATAAAATATGTTAAGAAAAATTGCAACACTAAGATGTGTCTTCTTAAGTATTATACGAAATCTTTTACCAAGGTATGTATTAGCAAAAATCATGCACAATATGACTATAGGTGTCAAAATGGATTGGCATGTCAAGTTCGATACAAATTCACTTAACACGTGACACAATTAGTGTCAACACGAACACGATTCATTTAATAATTATGTTAAATTTATCGACACGAGTATGATATGAAAATTAGGCAGGTAATATGAACACGACACATTTAATTCACCTAATATCATAAATAGGTTAAATACATCACATTGACCCATATACAATTTGTGTAACCTGTTTAATATCATAAACATGTCAAGTGGATTGTGTTGACCTATATATGAACCATTTAACCTGTTTATAATATTTTTAAATTTTAAGCTATCTAATTTTAATCATATTTAAAAATGAATTTGCATATATAAAATGTATAAATTCTTCAAGATTCATAATCAAAATAAAAAAGTAATATAATAATAAATTTAGATAGGTTTTAGTTGAAGTATTTATATCTAACACTAAAATTATCTTTTTACTTTTAAACAAATGAGTCACTTGTCTAACCCGGGACACGACATATTTATATTTGTGTTATAAATAGATGACTCGTTTATAACACGAATATATTTAACCTTAACCCTAACTCATGTATTTCGCGTATTAGGCAAGTTGTGTCTACATGTCATGAACTATTTCAACACTTCTAGTATGACCGACATTAAAAATGCATACACACTATTATTGTATTTTAATAATGATAATAATTTTAAGAATTTAATTAACTATATTAAAATAATAAATTAAGTATTTTTTATTTTTTATTTATAATTTATTATAAATAATTATTTTTTTATTTGAAATATTAATATATTATACTTATTCAATGTAGTGTATCATAATTGTATAAATATCCTACTTTTTTTAAACTCAAATCTCATATCTCTTGTCTGTGCAATCTCGCTCTTGGTATATGAAATTATTGAATACACCAAGCCCATCACTCAAGATCAAGAAAAAATAATGTATTTTTTCTTTTTTTATTAATCAATTATTAGAAAAAATAAGAAGGAACTAAATTATTTTTGGGAAAAAAACTTACGTTACTTATTTTTTTATATAAAAAAATAAAATTAATAGAGGAGAGAAAAACCTTATATTACTTATTTTTTATATAAACAAAAAATAAAATTAATTTTTTTCTATAAATTAATTTTTTTATTTTCTTTAATTTGAAGATAAAATTATTGGATTTTTTTTTGCCTTGTATTCCTTTCTTATTTTCAAATAAAACAGTTTTAACTTATTAATATTAATTTATTTTTCTTTTTTTCCTCACACGTGATATTATCTAAAGTATAGAACAATTTATCTTCTTACAATTGCCGTTATCACAACTTATTTTTTCTTAATTATGTTGAATAACTTTTCTCCTTACACTTGTAATTTAAGATAGACTTTCTTTACTTCTATATATTACATAGATTATATAGATGTTGCAAAATATTATAGTCAAAATAACTTTTGATTTTTCTATATTATATATAAATGTGGTAATAGGGGAGAATAATAAGATTGTCGATATTGACCTTACTATAATTTAAAATATACTAAAATAATTTTAGTTTAAATTCAAAAATTACATTTTATATCAATTAATATTTTGATGAGTGATTCAACACTCTTGTCCCTTAAATGAGGTCGAGGATTCAATCCTCATGAATAAGTAAATACTTGTTGGGAGTATTTTACCCATTTTTGGGCTAACTTGACATAAGTAGGATTTAGTTAGAATATAGTGGCTCGGAATATTTGTGGTCAAGATAAAAAAATATATATATTTTATTATTTGATTGGATATAATTTCTAAAAATTATTTTTTGAATATACATTTAGATAATAAAAAAGAATGTACTCTTCTTTTTCTGTATGGTTAACAGGAAAATAGTATTTATAAAATTAAAAAAAATTAGCTAAAATTATATATTTCTATTTTGGTATTTAGAAATGCCGGTGAATATGGCTTCTAAGAATTTAACCCTTCCTCTAGAGGACCTCTTTGAGACTCCTTCACTTTGTGGCTGGATAAAAGTATAATTAACCTTTTTGAGACTTTATTCTAAGATAAGGAGTCACGACTTAGCTGTATTCCTTTTTTTAAACTCCTTCAACACTTCAACCAGATTTTGAGAAAAAAAAAAAAATCTTAGCTATATTATTTTTAGGAGTTTCAAGAATTTGTATATATGCATATATCTATTTATCTAATGTACTAGATAAGTAATACTGTCACTATAAACAAAGTATTTATTACTATCAATTCAGATCATCTGCTTATTTTTTTTCCAGCATTTAAAAATAATCTATTATTATTTTTTATTATAGTTGTATATAGATATTGATTTGGAGTTGAGGACAGACATTGGAGATTTAATGATGACTTGATTTCCTTTTGGACACTTATTAAAGTCTTAAGAATCTGTATTTATATATTATAGATTGAAAAATTAGGTATAGGAATTAAGTTGAATTTATTGAAATCATTTTATTATAAAATAGAATTAAATACATAAGTAGTATCATTACAAGTAGTTTATACGATAAAATTCAATACAAATCAATCAATTGTATTTATTTTAATGTAATAAAAAAATTTATATTTTAATATTATATAAATTAAAAAAATCAAATGAATATAAATATATAACGAGTATAGTCAAAATACGTCATAAAAAAAAGTAATGGTATTTATAACAATACAATCTAAATTAGTAAATAAACAATTACTAAGAGATTGAATGAATATCATTTTAAATTTTACAATTCTATATAAAATAATAAAAAATTATTTATGGATAATTGAAAATTTGAGTTGTTTTTCAAAATTGACATGGCAATGCAAATAGTATTACAAATCTGACACCTCTCTCTCACTCTCCATATGTTGAAATAATATTTAATTATATTATATGTTGCATGTAGAAGGAAGAATTTATGGTTAAAGAAGGAGACAAATATTATTTTACTAATATTCCTATTATGATTAAGATTAGATGCATTTGGTCTCAATACATCGTCAAGTCTTTGCATATTATATTTTGAAGCATGAGACTCATTCCTTCATAAAAATTATATGAGGTTTGCTTATGCATTGATTTTTATTTAAATTTCAAAATAAATTAATTTGATAAATATTTTAATTTTCTAAACAGAAAAGAAAGAAAAATCAAATCCGAGAAATATAAAAGAGAAGCAAGTGAATTATTAATATGGATCAATTTGGCATTGCTATTTTGCCATTTTTGAAATTTTCCAATTTATTTTAATTTTTAGACTGTATTATTTCAGTATGAATTCTACAATTGTTGAAAAAATTGGCAAAAACATAAAAAAAAATTATTTGAACAGAATAGTTTGTGTGTTGATTTACAAAAAAAAATTTAAGTTTTACTATATAGAATAATCGACATGTACATGCTTTATATAAGGCTTGATCATAAAAAAAAGTTTAACTTTGAATTTTTTTTCAAATTTAATTAATATTTTTAATTATAACATTTTTCAAAATGCGTTCGTTCGAGTAATGCAGTTTATGAAGTGAAGGAACCTATTTTTGAACTTTGGGCTTACTAATAGTGTGATTTGTTCGTCAATGTCCCATCAAGAGTCCGTTAATTATATAATTATATTAAATTTGTGGTGGAATGTGAAGCGATTGTCTAAATAATACAATTTTCCAATTTAGAGATTCTAAAAACAAGAATGAAGGGTAGAAAGAATGATTATATAGATGTGAGCTGACGTATTGTGGAGCTAACTAACAATCAAATAAGTAATAAATTAACGGAATCTGAATAAAAATATAATTGATAAAGAAAAATAAATATGAAATAATAATCGATAAAAATAAAAATATTAGCTAAATTTATTAAAAGCATTAAAATTCAAGCCGTTTTATTATTTTCTTTATTTAGCCTTTATATATATCTTTTAGGAAAATTTATATGATGTTGGAAAAGGTCAAGAAACTAAATATTTTAGAGACGTATGCATCACGGCCCTCGATGCTTATTAGGGCTCAGCACAGTTCGGTAAAGCCAATCAATTGATTTGGTTCCAATTTAATAAAAAATTAAATTATTTTTCAATTCAATTCCAAATTCAATTAAAAAAAAAATCAAAGCTTGAAAATTAAATAAAAAGCCTGTAAGGGTGATTGAAGTGGTAAGCGACCTTGAAAATCAAATTTACTAATGAGATGTTGGTTGAGATGATTATATAAATTCGATTATTGAAAAGAGCATTTTGCTGAAAGCCAAAAATCTTTATACTATTATAAAAGAATATATTATTTTTTATAGTTATAAATAAAAGTGTACTCTTGATGCAGAATCCAATTTATAGTAATTGTTTTCTATAATTTCTTAAAATCCGTGTTTTTGAAGATAATATTAAGATTTCATTAAAATGTTTCAAATCATTATAAATATTACAGGGAGAACATAATCACTCTCTTGAATACTAGACGTAAAATAAAAATTATAAAATAATTATTATTTGTTGATCTAATAAAAAATTTTAATTAAAATAGAAAGATGAACTTAAAAATTATGGATAAATTTTTAAAAATAATTGATTAGATGAACGCTCTGAATTTTCTATACGTGGCATAAGTATCCATGAATTAATTGCTTATAAACGAACACGGAGAATTTGAACCATTAATTCAATAGATGAATAGAGTGCACTACTAGGCTGTAAAAGATGAAGATCGTCATATAATTGAAAATTTATCCACAAATTGCAATTTTACCCAAATAAATCAAACACATACAAATAACAAAATAAAACTCCACATAAAATTAAAAGATCATAAACTCCGCACAAAGATGGAGGTAAAACATAAACAGTAAACATAAATTTATGTCATAATAGACATAAATCTGTAATTTATTTAATTAAAAAAACATAAAAATTTATAACAAAACTAAAAAAAATAAGAAAGGATGTCACAAGAGATAAAAATCAGCTCTTGCTCGCATCTACATACTTGATTTTGTTTTTCAAAAAAAAAAAAAATTAATGGCAAAAAGCAAGAGATAGAGCGGCTATTGCGTTTCTAATCCAGTATCTTTTATTCTACTATCCTAAAATCCATGTTATTTCCCACCTTTCTTACATAATTATCATGGATATGCCTTTATTAAGAATTTTGATGTTGGAGTAAGTAAGTTAGATATAGTATAGTCAAATTAGGGAGTACATTATTTATAATTTAGGTAATTTAATTACTTGATATCTCTGCTATGGATAAATATTTCTCCGAAAAAGAAAATATAGGCCTTTCTCGAAGAAGCATGAGAAGTTGTCTCTTAAGATGGTTTCAACAAACTTCCAATAGCAATTGCTGAAACTGGCAATGAGATATATAATAGTGACATAAAGGAATAAACGTTTAATAACCCTTTAATGGTAAAATACAATTCGCTTATTGTATGATAATAACTACTTATCAAGAATTGCAAGATCACCATCAACCCCACCTTTCTTCCATACACACGCCTGTGTAGAAGGTGGTCAAAAAGGAGAAGAAGAAAGTAAAAGAATATTTTTTATAGAATAAAGATAAAAGAGGGTGGCAACCCATTTGCCTATCCACGGGGCTTCAAAGACTTAACTTTCTTTTGGATGAGAAGAATCTAATTAAGCTTTTACTCTCATTATTCATTGGTTCACCAAAAAAAACAAAAAAGATTTTAGGATTTAAAGGGTAAGCAATTTTTACTAGCTTAGGTTTTTGGCATAAAATCTTTTTATTGGGACCTACTGAATATTTCATTTTGGTAATAAATTTGATAAGAAGAAAAGAAAAACAGAATAAAAAGATCTCACTTTTTGTAAGTTGTTCATCTTTTTTTGCCTTTCTATGCAATGCAATGTGATTTTATGCAATTTTTGTTGAATGATTTGGAATATTGTGCAGATGAAACAGAATTTTATTTTGAGATAAAATTTAGAAGGGTGGTTTGATGATAAATTCCGCATTTTTTTAAGTTTATATATTATAATTATAATTCTTTAAAATTGCAAAAAAAAAGGGGTCTCTAATAATGGAATCTGAATACCGATTGTTTAAAAAAAAAAAATAGAGGTTTAGGGTTTTATCTATTAGCTCCTTCTGTTCGAAAAAATGCGATCTCCACCATTGATACATCTTCGTAAATTTAATAAACTGCCTTAAATACCTACATTTTTCCCTTTGTTATGAATCTACTTTCACATTGCTGCCTAAAACCATTTTAATTTTTTAATGAATCCTGAGAATTAATTCTATCTAAAGAAAAAAAAAATAATAGTTAGGCATTATATGTTTATGTGCACTTGAATGTATCTTTGAGCAACTGATTAAATTCATTTGATGAAGATGTTGATGTTTGAGATATATAGATATGAATGAATTTATTTTGCAAACTGAACAAAATCTTATCTTTAGAGGATGGCAAAAATCTTCATTGTTTTGTTCCCTTTTATATGCATTGCATATATTCTTTGCTAACTTCAAACCTGAATTAATATTTCTTTCTTCTGCAGAATAATTTGGATGTATATGAGTGAGTTCTGCACTAACATTCATGAACCTTTGACGAAAATTTTCAGGAATAATGTAAAGATTTCATATTATATTGCAACCAAACATATGGAGAGGGCTTGACACGTACTCTATTGACATACCAATACCATACTCATTTTCATCTCTTCAGTAGCTGGTAATTGACAGAGAATATATAAAGATGTCAAATTTAAAGGGAAAAAAAAAAAAACTTTATTTCTTACATCAATGAAGGAAAAAGGAGGGTGGAAGGCGAAAAAGATTCTGAGGCAAGTACAAAGAATAAAATCTTAATTTGCTTCTTTTGCACATGCTCAATACTTCTTCTTGTCCTTTGTGCTTATTTCTTTTAATATTTCAGTAGAATATCTTGTGTAAGTTAATGGTTATGCCTTAAAGGAAGGTCTTTTGACTAATGCAAACTAATTTCAGAATGATCAGTGGAAATACTGTTGTCGTTATCTTCTATGGCTAAGGTGGCTATACAGAAGATTTAAATCCCATCTCAAGATTACAAGTGACGAATTTTTTCTTGAGGGAAAAGGAAAAGAGGAATATTTGGATGTCAAGAAGATGAGAAAGTTCTGAACAGAAAATCAACTTAGATTCAGCAGAAGATGTGTTTCTATGTAGATCACTCATTTGCTAATTTTCTTTTTTTCCTTTAAGTGTCAAGAAAGCGACTCATTTTATGAGAAGTATATGGTGTTGGTCTTGTAAATATAACATTTTGAGAATCTTTACAAGAAAGATTTTAACAAGAGAATTGAAAGAATAAACTAGGAAGCAAAGTATTAGCAAGTTTCTTGGGTTGACTCTTATTAGAATCATCTATTTGAGGAATAATATCAACTAGGTAAAAATAAGGAATTCAAACTACATATGAATGTAGGACTTTCAAATCATGAGAAGCAAATAATTATGCAAGTTGTAGTACTACATATTTAGTGGTTTGAAAATGCTAATGGATAAGAATAATTTAAATTTAGCAATATGAATAGTGCATACACATCTTATAATCTCAAAACCATGTCTATATGTATTAAATTATTTGAAAAAAGTGAGAATTCCCACCTCATATGAGAATCCATTTGAAGCATATGGCAAATTCAATAGTCTACTTGACAAATAAAGGAAATGGACGCTTCCTTCCTCATAGAGACTTTCTCTTTGCTCTCTAACCTTCTAAATCTCTATATAAAGAGAACCCCCGAGTCATAACAAACAGGCATACACCCATCAATATAAGTCACACACCTAAATACTATAGAGACAAAAAAATGGCTACCATCTCCTATGATCCCCGACTTCACCTTCAAGGAGGCACGAACTATCAAGGAGTCATAGTTGAAGAAATTGAAGGACTAATCAAAGTTTATAAAGATGGACGCGTGGAAAGACCTCCAATAATTCCTAATGTTCCTTGCTCCGGGATTCAAGAAGATGGTGTAACTTCAAAAGACGCTATTATCGACAAGTTCACTAACTTATGGGCACGTATATATGTTCCAAGCCACACTGCACGCAGGCTGCCTTTGCTTGTTTATTTCCATGGAGGTGGATTTTGTGTTGGCTCAGCTTCTTGGAGTTGTTATCATGAATTCTTAGCTAATCTTGCTAGTAAAGCAGGATGCATAATTATGTCAGTAAACTACCGTCTAGCCCCTGAAAATCGCCTTCCTATTGCTTATGAAGATGGTATCAACACTCTCATGTGGGTTAAACAACAATCTGTAATGGGTTCTCCTGAGCATAGCTGGTGGCTAAACCAATGCAATTTCTCCAGGTTTTTCCTGTCAGGTGATAGCGCTGGAGCCAACATAGCCTACACTGTGGCTACAAGATTAGGATCCAATGTCATATCTGAAAAATGCAATATACAGCCATTGTGCTTGAGGGGTCTTATCCTGATACAACCTTTTTTCGGAGGGGAAGCAAGAACCTCTTCAGAGAAAAATTTGTCTCAGCCACCAAATTCAGCACTAACTTCATCGGCTTCTGATACATATTGGCGGCTATCACTTCCTTTAGGGACTAACAGCGATTATCCATACTGCAATCCTCTAGCTAATTATGGTGTGAATAGATTGCGCGATTTGAATCTTCCATCTACAATGGTGTGCATATCAGAAATGGATATACTCAAAGACAGAAACTTGGAATTTTGTACTGCATTAACTAGTGCTGGTAAAAAGGTGGAAAAGATTATCTACAAGGGAGTTGGACATGCATTTCAAATTCTGCATAATTCTCATTTCTCTCAAATTCGGATTCAAGAAATGGTATCACACATTAGAACTTTCACCAATCAGTAACAAAAGAACCTATTTGTTAACCTTTTCTTTTTCTCTTCTATCCTACAATATCCTGCCTTGTGTCTTTTCAAAGGCTTAAAAAATTTCATTAATTATATATAGTTAAGTCTATTTAATGAATTATTCTACAACTTTATACTGATGACCTCAGTGTCAATAGTAGATATAACAGTAATTAAAGCTTTTTGCTTGACCATAGAATCACCTTTGTTTCTTCATTTCAAATTCTGTTCTCACATTTTAGTGTATGAAGGATCTAAAACACTATGTGCGAACGTACCGTTGATGTATGAAGCAAAAAGCAGTTATGCATTTGATGTCCACAAATGTTGGAATACTATTGACATAAATTATGGCAGCAGCTTTGTTGGAATATAGCATAATCTAAGTTCAACTTAGAATAGAAACACTAGCAACTTTAACGTTTGATACTTGGTGCTATTGAATTTTTTTTTTAAAAGAAAATCTAATTCAACTATTGAATTAGAACTACATATATTGATCGAAATTGTGTACATTGAAATTTTTTTAAAACAATAAATTAAGTCGAATTCGAGTTCGAGTCTCTCAAATGTTCATCGGAAGAGATTTCTTGTACAGACATTCCACTATAAAATTTTAGTTTTTAAAACCAAATGACCAAAAATAAGATGAAGCACTTTAAATATTTTTCAATTTGTGACTAATTTTATAAATTAGTAACAATTTACCCATGTGATCAAAACTGAATATGGTAAAAATTTATTTATTATGACTTAAATAAAAAATAAATTTTATTTTTTTACTTCTGCTTCTAATCTTTGTTTCTTCTTTCACTCACATCCACCTTAAAAGTCAGTGCGGCTCTCTCTCTCTGAATGGTGGAGAGAAAATTTTTCCCATATTAAGGGGCTAATTATTATCAACACTGCATAATTCTTCCATCCCCTATATTTTCTACTCTTTGTTGAGAAATATAAACATAAGCATTAATCTTTAAATGCGGATATTGGATCATAAACAGACAAAGCAAGAAAACATTGATATTTTTTTTTTGGTTAAACCACCGATATCCGGATTTTATCACCAGAGACCGTCTCATTCGGCTTAAGGTTTAATCACAGTTAAAACTCTTTGCCCCTCCTTACGGGTGTGTTGAGCGACTTGCATTGCATACTGATCCGCAAGTCGTAGGTAAAGAAAATCTTGATGTTAAAGATGTAGTTTAAAAAGGAAAAAAAATTTATATTCATAATTTTCATTTGTAATTTACCAATGATATTGTGCCATAAATTCTAGCTTTTTCAGTGATTATAGCATAAAAAATGGTGTTTTCTTTTATAAAAAAAAAATAGTTTGGATCAGAATGCCAAAAAAGCTTGTATTAAGTGTATGTCAGCTGAAGAAAGCAAATCTTTTCTATCTGAAGCTTACAGCTGAGAGATTTATAGACTAACAGAGAGAATAAAAAGAAAGCAGATAAGGAGATATGGAATGGAAAGAGATTTGATGAATAAAGTTTTAAGTCAATTTGCATATAATGTGTCAATTTGCTTGTACTTTGAAGTTAAAGTTGAACTCTCTCCCAATCAATGGACCATTAATTCAAGTCTGTAGGTACAAGTTTAGGATATAAAGATAAGAATCATGACTACCCTTAAACTGGTAGGTCCAAGGTTGAAGTTCTCCAGCTGGAACTAGGCTTTTCAATGTTTTAATAGTCTAATGTTTTTCTGTTGCTACTTCCTTTAGAATGAAATTAAAATGAAATTCACATATATATATATTCCATCCCATACTAGATCGGCAAGCCCACATGATTTTATCCCGCAGGTGAAATGAAAACTTCTCAGGAGGTCACCCATCCTAGCATTTCTGTCAAGCGAGCACGCTTCACTTCGGAGTTCTTCTAACTCTCCAATCATTCCACCAAAAGGCGTTACCCCTTTTTGATATATGATCCAATTCATTATTGCATTCCGCATTCCACTACCCTAACTAGTTTGTCATTCTAGAAGCTGGCCACGAACCCTCTTTATCCGTCCTTTTAGAATTGTTTTGCCAGTTCGAAATGTCACATAATTAATTCCATATTAGCTGAGTTTGGTTATATAAAATATTTAATTTCCGTTCAACTCTATTCATAATTAAATTTGCAAGAAGTGATAGATGTTTTAAGATAATTTCCCTCCATTATGATTTTAAGTGTACCGATTTCATATTTAGCACATGTATTATCTAATGAATAGCAAAGAAAAATACTGCAAGTTGTCTCGCTCTGAAATGACACTTGTGAGTACTGCAAGTATGCCACTGGATAAGAATCATTCATCACCAATATCACAATCAATTTGATGTATCTAGGAATTTTACCTAGTACTGTGATGAAATGTTAACTTTCATTTTATCAGTGATCAAAAAGACAGAAATAGAAGAGCTGAAAGTGAGATTTCATTGGAGAATCCTTGAGATCACACATGCTTTGGTTGGAACTCACAACCCTAAATTCGACCAACGAAATTCTATCTATATCTCATAATATTAAAAGTACAAGGGCACTTTTGAATTTATCTTATCTTTTAAATCTATTTCTCTAATTGTATAAACAATATCATGACTATTATAAACCATCCGATTTGTGTAAATAGTCATTTTTATCATTAATTAGATTTTAATTGAAATTCGAACTCATAACTTCATAGCTTCATTGAAGATTCGAAAATTATACGGTTTATTCATAATTTATAAATAGGAATATAAATGAATTAAGCTGAGTTGTTGAAGGCTCGTTTTAGAAAAACTTCATTTGAGCTTTTGATAAGCTTAATCCGTGAAAGCCACATGATCAAGCACATGTGTGTAGAGCCAAGATGGTAGAGCAAAACACTATAAAATTCAGTTAGAAGAACCAAGGTTTGAGACTTGTAATGCTAAAGGATTTTTTCTTTTAAAGAGAGAGGGAATATATATTTTTTTCAAGTTTGTGAAAGAGCAATTTTTTTTTTTTTTTTTTTTACTTAAACTACGTTCAAGCTCAACAAATTGTTCGGCTAGCTCCTCCTTCATAAATAGCTTTACAAACAAGAACATTTGTAACAGAAAAAAACAGTCCATTCTTTCAGTTCAATTGAAGAAAGGAGGCAAAATGTCTACTTTTTCTTCAAATCCAAGAATCAACCTACAAGGAAGCGAGAACAACATCCATGGAGCAATTATCGAAAAAATTGAAGGACTCATTAGAGTTTACAAAGATGGGTATATTGAAAGGCCTCAAATGATTGCTAATGTGCCCTGCAATACCATTCAAGGAGTTAGTGTGGCCTCAAAAGATATCATTATCAATCGATACACTAACTTATGGTCACGTCTTTACATTCCAAGCTATTCTTTTTCAGGCATATTTCCTACTCTTCTTTACTTCCATGGCGGCAGTTTCTCCTTGGCTCAGCTTCTTGGAGCTGTTATGATGAATTTTTAGCAAATCTTTCTTGCAAAGTAGGTTGCATAATTATTTCTTTAAATTATCGTTTAGCTCCTGAACATCGACTTCCTGCTGCTTATGAAGATGGTTTCAACACCCTTATTTGGTTAAAACAACAAGCTTGGAATGACTCTTCTGAGCACAAATGGCGGTTAAAGTATTGTAATTTTAATAGGTTGTTTCTGGGTGGTGACAGTGCTGGTGCTAATATTGCTTATAGTGTAGCTATGAGGCTAGGCTCCAACACAAATATTAATATCATCAGACCATTTTGTCTAAGGGGGGTTATTTTGGTCCAACCATTTTTTGGAGGAGAAGAACAAAGCTTATTTGAAAAATATGTTACAACTCAATTAGAATCTAATTCCGAACTAATTGTATCAGCTTTTGATACCTATTGGCGATTATCGCTGCCTGTAGGGACTAATCGCGATCATCCATGGTGCAATCCACTTGCCATTAATGCTACTAAACTGCGCAATTTAGATCTTCCATCGGTAATGGTTTGTATATCAGGAATGGATATCCTCAAGGAAAGAAACTTGGAATTTTGTAGAGTATTGGCTAGTGTTGGTAAGAAAGTGGAAAAGGTTGTTTATAGGTTGGCCATGCGTTTCAAATTCTGCATAATTCTCAGTTTTCTGAAGTCAGGACACACGAATTGATGGCTGATCTTAAGTCTTTTATCCACAATTGGACAATATATTCCTATGGAGTTGTGGCTCCATTGAGTATGTAGAAAGAATTTTTGATTTCAATTTCCACCAAAATACATATATAAGAAATGGTGAAGAGCCTTAATTATAATTAAAGCCCGAATCAAATTAGGCGATCTTTAATAATAAGATTCGAATAAATAGTTTATAAAAAAAAAATAGTACAATATATTTATGATGTCTTGCTTGAAACTTTGTTTGGTTTTTTTTTAAGCTGTCTTTCACTTGTTTTTTTCTAAAATTGTTATATGTCTACTTTATAATGGCAATTGCAGAATTAAAATATTAAAATTA
Source organism: Jatropha podagrica (assembly GCA_947857235.1). Lineage (NCBI taxonomy): Eukaryota > Viridiplantae > Streptophyta > Magnoliopsida > Malpighiales > Euphorbiaceae > Jatropha > Jatropha podagrica. Next base: position 55,407 of record CANUEP010117767.1, on the reverse strand, counting down.
TATAAATATTATTCTATGATTTTTTTTACTGTTTAAATAGGAAACATTCAACCCGCATGGACTAAACACATTCCTTCGTTCTTTCAAAAAAAACACATTCCCTGCTCATTTTTTTTTTTTTGGACAAAAAAGTTGTCTTTGATATTTTTTATCATGTTACTTAGGATTTTAAATTTTTTGTATTTGATGAATTTTCTAATTTTTTTTTTCTCACACTATCACCAATTTCATCTTTAGCTACATGAAGAGAATATGAAAAGTAACATATTAGTTTTATCATCCGATTAACCGTAGTAAAATATAAAATATACTTATATATTATTTCATGAAAAATAATGAAAAGAAAGAAAGAAGATACATATAATATGGAGATTTTAATGCTAATAAATAATGTCAAATTCTGCACGTTATATATTTAATTAATAATTAATAAGGTTCACCTATAGACTGAATTTCATAATTTGAATTGAATCTTTGTTTTTAAGTTGAATTGAATCAGATTAAAATAACTAAAATTATAATTTTTAACTTCTTGAAGGAATTTCTTTTTTTAAAAATCGAATTAAATCGATAAAAAATAGTATCAATTTGATTCAATTTTCTGTTTTAAATCCAATTTTGCATACTTTCAATTAAAATAATAATTTCAGTCTAAAAAACCAAACAACTTAATTTCAAAAAAGGAAAAAAGTGAATTGATTTCGGTGTATAATCCAACGATCCGGAATAGCGTTGCTTCGGTTCAGTTTTGGGATCGATTTGGTTTCAGTTTCGGTTAATCGAGCGCTCCTTCTTTGAAATGAATGTCCTTGGAACGGTGCGTATTAAGTAATAATCTGGTGGTATTTTACTTGTACAACAATAAAATCAAAGAAATAAGTTCCAGAAAGCCCTAAAACCCCACTCTTTCTTCTTCTTTCTCGCAGTTCAAAAACTTGAGCACACATTTCTTTCTTCACACACCTAAGAAGCACAGAACCCTCTCTCTCTGCTGACAATCAAAGCAAAGAGGAGAAGCAGAAGAGGAAGAAGAACATGTCTCTACGAGTTTTGAACCCTAATGCGGAGGTTCTTAATAAATCGGCGGCGCTTCATATGAACATCAATGCCGCCAAGGGCTTACAGGACGTCCTAAAGACCAATCTCGGTCCTAAAGGCACCATCAAGATGTACTCTTTCTCTCTCTCTCTCTCTCTCTCTCTCTCTCTTTCTGTATATCTGTTATTTGTTTCTCTGGTTTTGATTTATGTGAAATAGTTTTTAAATTTTAATTCAGGCTTGTTGGTGGAGCCGGAGATATCAAGCTTACTAAGGACGGAAACACTCTCTTGAAAGAAATGGTTAGTATTATTCTCTTGATCTTTCGATCTGCACTGGATTTTCTTTAGTGAAATCTATGTGCGGTGGCATGTAGCACAACCATATGTTAGTTGCCGAGCTAGGGCTTTAGTCTCTCATCTTGTCTCTATTGGCAGATTTACATGTTTTTTGTGTGTGTATGTTTTGTCTATCCAGAAAATGTTAGATACCAATTTAAAGCATTCCCTTTCCAAATGCTGGCATGAGAATTAAATAATGGGAAAGTGCAAAAAAAAGTTTGAGTATTGGAAGTGCTTATGTTTTGCTTATACTTGTTGCAAGCTGTTTCATCCATATTGTGATTTAGATATTTACTGCATAATGAATGTCTTTGTTTATGTCTTTGCTTAATGGTTGCAGCAAATTCAAAACCCTACTGCAATTATGATTGCAAGGACAGCTGTTGCCCAAGATGATATAAGTGGAGATGGTACTACTTCTACTGTGATCTTCATTGGAGAGCTTATGAAACAGTCGGAGAGGTACATTGATGAAGGTTGGTTTAAATTCTTTTTGGCTCAATCTGATAATTGTATTGCTGTGTCGCGTGTTCTCTCTTTCTCTCCCTCAAGTTCTTTTTATCATTTGTTCGTGTTTTGTCTTTGCAATTATTTGTCTTTCCTGGAGAACTTTTCCTCATATTTTATTTAATTATTGCAAATATAATAATTGTACAAATGTTAAATTCTAACATCAAAGTTGGTATTTTGAAAAATGAACCATATGTTGGTAACTGGACTGATGATTTATATTCATCGCGTGGTTGATCTAGTGTGTACTTCGTGTTGAATATAATTATAGAGAAGCTATTATGACATTTTTTCCCTTTTTTTTTTTTTTTTGAAATGGGAAAACATGATGAGCGGTCATTAGACTTCATGAGAGACAAAATTTTGGATTGTGTTTAACTGTTTTATTCATGGCAGTGGTAGCCTTTATACTTGAGATATTTGCTGTTTTAGGCATGCATCCTCGTGTTTTGGTTGATGGTTTTGAGGTTGCCAAAAGAGCTACACTCCAGTTTCTTGAAAAATTCAAGACTCCTGTGATTATGGGTGATGAACCTGACAAAGAGATTCTAAAAATGGTAGCAAGAACAACACTGAGAACAAAGGTAAATTCATGGTCTATTATTATTGTAGATCTTGCAGACTTAATTACTTATTATTAATTTTTGTCTGAAATTTACATCTCCCTTCGTGATACAGCTATATGAAGCATTGGCAGATCAATTAACTGATATTGTTGTTAATGCGGTGAGTTTGCGGACTAGTGTTGATTTTTTTTTTTCCAAGGATTTAAGGGAAAAATCTAAAATCTGTCTTTAGAGCATTCATTCTTCTGGATAAATATTGTTCATTTTAATTTGTTTTGAAACTATGACAGGTTCTCTGCATCAGAAAACCTGAGGAAGAAATAGATCTATTCATGGTGGAGATTATGCACATGCGTCATAAATTTGATGTTGACACAAGGCTGGTAGGTTTATCATTCAAGAGTTGATCTGGATATGACACTTTGATCTCCCTTTACACATGATGCATATAACATTGAACATGTTTATGTGTTATTTTCCTGTACAATCATTTTTTGAATTATTTTTTAATCTCATCAAGCTTAAACTGAATTATTGGGGCAACCTTTTTTTATATCAAGCCTCATGCTTAGACTTGAGGCAGGGATGTTAGGCGTTTAGAATATACTTCATATGAAAGTATAAGTCTAGGGCAAATGTATTTGACTGTTTGTTGTGAGTTAAAATATGTCAGACCTTATACTGTCTGTTTCTCTTTTGTATCCCTGTTTTTAGACATTATTTCATGCATGTTGAAGTAGTCTTGTCAAATCCCACAACTCATTGAACTACCTTTCTCTAATGATGGAAAATGTTACCTCTCTCTTTCTTAGACTCTTCTGCTTCTCTATGACCCCAGCTTAGCTTCCAACCCCATCTGTCCTTTTTTTTCTTTTCCCTTTTTCCATGTGTATTGAAGCAAATGCCTCTTCAAGTCCAAATTTGATCCTCACCACAACCTAACATGAGTCAGGCAATGTCCACCTGAGTGTTCACTAACTTCCAAAATTGCCTCACAGGCAATGTCTAGTATGTTTGCTGGTTCAGCAGTATTGCAAGATAGTAAAATCACCACATGCATATTACCATACAGAGAACATAGGAAAAATTACTTGAAGTGTGACTGTGTTTTAATCGTAAATCTCATAAATTCTCATTTTCCATATGATTTGAGGCCTTTCTTTTGTCTGAACCAGAATCATCATCCTCGAAATGATATAATTGGTTGGTTGATGAATGATGAATGTATAAACAGTGTTTTCATAATTGTTGAACCTAAAATTCTTTCTACTTTGTACTTCTTGAAATGCTAATATCTGCTGTCAAACTTTGGCTGACCTTTGGTTATTTTTCTTTGTTGGTTCTTTTGCAGGTTGAAGGTCTTGTCCTTGACCATGGTTCTAGACATCCTGACATGAAGCGACGAGCAGAGAACTGTTACATCTTGACGTGCAATGTGTCTCTGGAATATGAGAAAAGGTATTATTAATATGTTCTGCATGTAAAATTTGGCTTGCATTCAACAGTGCCTTACCTTCAGTTTATTGAATATAGTTCCTTGATGCCATGAAACTAATGTATGCACCCTTTCTCCTTTTAGTGAAATAAATGCAGGATTTTTCTATTCCAACGCAGAGCAAAGGGAGGCAATGGTTGCTGCTGAAAGGCGCCAGGTGGATGAGAGAGTGAAAAGAATCATTGAACTTAAAAACAAGGTTGAGCAATTAAGCATACTTAATGTTTATAGCATGATGTATATGATTTTAATGTATCTAATATATTGTGGTTTTGGGAAATAATGCTCATACTTGTGATCATATGCAGGTTTGTTCTGGTAATGACAACAATTTTGTTGTCATTAATCAGAAGGGTATTGATCCCCCTTCATTGGATCTCCTTGCTCGTGCAGGGGTAAGTCATGGAGCATCTAATATTATTTTCTAATGATCTAGTGCTTTGGTAAATGCATATGACATTGATCCTCATTAGCTGTATTTTAATTTAGTTAATTAATGTCTTTTAATACATGTTAAGCTATTGTTGCTACACTGTCTTGTGATTATTGCATTATTATTATTATCAGTTTGCATGCCTGGAATCGCAGTGATATTAACATTGACATTTTGTAGATAATTGCGCTTCGAAGAGCAAAGAGAAGAAATATGGAACGCCTGGTTTTGGCTTGTGGAGGCGAAGCTGTGAATTCTGTGGATGATTTAACCCCTGATTGCCTTGGTTGGGCTGGATTGGTTTATGAGCACATTCTTGGTGAAGAGAAATATACATTTGTTGAAAATGTGAAAAATCCTCATTCCTGTACAATCTTAATAAAAGGTATCGAAACATTAATAAATAATTATACAAGGTTTTATATATTCTTTTGTTTGAGTCACTGTTATTGGGCTCTTTTGCCAATCATGGCACAAGAATTTTGTTTTTAGCATGTGTTATTTACTTACTTAGGGGGTCACTTATTTAGTTCTTTAATATTGCAGGCCCTAATGACCACACAATTGCCCAAATAAAGGATGCTGTGCGTGATGGCCTAAGAGCTGTAAAAAATACCATTGAAGATCAAGCTGTTGTACTTGTAAGTTTTTTCCTCATGGAAATCTTAGGGTCAGTAATTGGATAAAATATTTTTCTGCAACAGACACTTCTATACAGCCCTACTTGTGGGTTAAAATTCTTGATTTCAAATATTTTGAACAAATATATGGAGTCCCATAAATTTAATACTTAACAATTGTGTAGTTGGATGAATATTGCTTTGCATTTAATTTGTAAATGTACATGCATTCATGGCTTTGAGAATTAAATGCGACATTTTCACTAAAAGCTCTGCAATGGTATTTTGATGATCGCGCCTTTGTCTTGGTTCAGCGAGGTAGAGTGGAATGATGGATTCTGGTGCTTGCTGCTGCTAATATTTTGTTTCACGTTTGAGCAAGTGATGGTCATTTGTCTCTAAATACTAGAAATTTCCTTTCTGAAACTGGACAATTTAAAACAAACTTTCAAGTACTTAAATATTATTTGATGGACGAAAACAGGAGAATTATTAATCCTAATTTATGTTACTGGAACTCCAAACTATTTCGAGGGGCAGGAGTAAGATAAATAGGGTGCTACTACTCATGGTCTGAGATTCAATTGGCATCTGGAGTAATTGTTTGCGTCAAATGCTGATACTGATTTTAGTTGGTCTTGGGTGGAATGTAATTCAGTGCATGGAATGAAGTTGAAGAAAATCCATATACTCAATTCTCCATTGCATGCGCTAAATACACTAAAATTTTTTACAGCAATTTGTTTGTTTTATGGACTTTTAATTTTTTGACTCTGTTAGAAATTGAGATTCAATTTTCATTTTTCTGTTATATAACTAAATGTGGTTTTGTTCTTGCTTGAGATTTGATACATTGTCTGGTGGTTCAGGGAGCAGGAGCATTTGAATTTGCTGCCCGGAAATACCTAATCAATGAAGTAAAGAAAACGGTTAAAGGGGTATAAATCTCTAAACATTTTCATCATTTGAATGATTATTTTTGTGCCTGGCTAATTTTAAACGTTTACGTTGTTTGCAAACTTGGAGCAGCGTGCTCAGCTTGGTGTTGAAGCTTTTGCTGATGCCCTTCTTGTGGTGCCCAAAACACTGGCAGAGAATTCTGGGCTTGATACTCAAGATGAGATTGTTGCTCTTACAGTAAGTATCCATAGAACACGACTACTTTTCTTTACTCTTTTTTTGTTTAAATATGCAAAAGGAAATAAAACTAAGTTGAGTTTATTTTCTTCTTAATAGGGAGAGCATGACAGGGATAATATTGTTGGAATAAACCTGCAAACAGGGGGAGCTCTTGACCCGCAAATGGAGGGCATCTTCGACAACTACTCTGTCAAGCGCCAAATCATAAACTCTGGGTATATGAAACTCATTACTACTGCTTAGTTTGATATTATTGTTTGCAACCTCTCCCAATCCCTCTCCTCCCCAGTAGTCCAGATTATGTTACCGTATAAGATCTGCCTGCTTGGACTCTCTGTTTTATGTAACTTTTTTTGAAGTGTTAGCTAGCTTGGCTATACTTTCTTCCAAAATGGAATTAGTCCCTGAAGTTTCTATGCTTTTGCAGGCCTGTAATTGCATCCCAGTTGCTATTGGTAGATGAAGTGATTCGGGCTGGGCGAAACATGAGGAAACCAAATTAATCGTTTAGTATGGTGTAACATGTGTTTTTTGCTGTGTGGAGATTCCTGCTGTCGGTGTGTGATGAAGTCTGAGTGCGATGATGTAATGGAGGATGGTTTTGTTTTGGGGATTGTGTTGGTAGGAATCTCCATTGGTTTTAGCTCGTGGAATTTTGATTACTAATAAACTCGTATTGTGTTATTCTGAATTTGCATTTAGAGGGAAGAGATCGTTACTCACTTTTTATGTTTAGCTGGACGGATTTGGCATTTACAGGGTTTGAATGAGTTTTTTATGCTTTCTTCAATCTAATGTATCTTTAATGAGAAATTCATGATTTACTCGCCTTTTTTCATACTGAACGCTTAATTTACATAATGAAGGGAAAATTTAGCACCCATTCAACTGAAAATATATTTGACTTATAAGATCCATGCTTATTGAATACAATTACTTCAATAATAATTATTTTTTATATTTTTCAACCACTTGATAAGATACTATTGAAAGTGTTTAATATAAGCAATTTAGCAATGTTAATCAACATAAGGAAATCCCTATGTGACGTTACCATGGAACCTGTGCCAATTTTAGGATTGATTTTAGTAAATATCATCTCTACTATGTTCATGAAATGTCTAATCATGAATCTTAATTCCCTTCCGGCAACACTATAATGAAATTTTCAACTAATACAATCTCATTAAATAAAATGCTCTAATTTTACTAAATTTAAGATCACTGTTCAAAGATACATCTAACTTTTAATCCCGGTTGTCCATAAATAGTAAAATAGAAAAGGAATCACCAACGCAATTTTGCTTTAAATTCTTTCTTGATAAACCGTTTCATCATCAAGAAGAGGAAGCTTTGGTTTTTACTGACCCTTACCACCTTGTTGAAGCATGTATTCTTTCTTCATCTCTTCCAAGACAGCATCATTTGTGCTGCAAAAGAAAAGAAGGCAAGGTATTGATTAAGACAAGAACTAATCACATAATGGCAACTTTGTGTCAAATCATTGTGTTTTCTTTTACCATTTGTATTTCCAACAGTACTCAATAATGAAATTTCAACAGTACTCGTCCAGGTTAACAAGTAGGATGACATTTTACCAACAAGGAAAAAACAAGTAGGAGGACTTCAAAATGCATGTGGAAGTACTTAGCCAAGCAATACAGTGGAATAATTTACCCTAGTGCTTTCATCTTCAAAAGATGCATAAATGCATCTCAGTTCTAAATACTAATCGACATTGCTAGCAGCCTGATTTAATATTTAAGGGGATAAGAGAAAAAAGAATTCATAGAAAATGGGTGTAATACCAAATTTCTTAATAAAAAATCTATGTTTATCCCTAACTATGGTTTGGAAACAGGAAGACAAAATGCTTCAATTATCTTGATTTCATATTTGAGAAACTACGTTATTAAATTGACAATTTTTTGCATTGTGTCAGCATGTAATTCTAACAAATATATTATTTGATTCACTGTACAAGACATAAATATAGTAATATTTAAACCATTATTTAATATGAATTTCTGAACCAAATGAGTATGTCTCAGTTAATTCAATTTTGTTTAATTTAGTACCTAAAATTAGATAGATTCATTATTTGGTTCTTTCTGTTCTGGTCAACAATAAGAAGTCCAATTAAATTCGACATCTAACAAAACAATTAAACAAAACTGAATAACCTTTATCTGCTTAATTCAGCTATTATCAGAATTTGAATTAGCTATGGAAGTTAATCAGGTTTTAGAATTTCCTGAACTAAACTGATCAAATACTTTACCTTTATTGTCAGTAAAAAGGCATTCAAACCTAATATTACATTTTCCAAATTTCAGCAGCTAGAACACTTGAATGACAATAAATTCAAATGTTCTTCTGCAACAGTAAACCATCACAATAAATTCAAGTAGTACTAAAAATTGATTTCTACTCTGCCTTCTTGTATTTCCAGCAAGTCTAGCATATGATATGTACTAGCTGGACATAATCTATCAACTTCAAATAATAGTTCACAATTTATATGCAGGAATTGTGATAATTAGCAGCATAATATTATTGGAATTCCAACTGCATATCACAGAACTAAAAATTCTTTGACCAAGCATGGAACAACTAAACCAGCTCATGGACCCCAAATCAGCTAAGTCATCAGATGGCCAGCCCAAAAAAAAAAAAAAGAAAAAAAAAAACCTCTAGCTATCACCAAGGTGTACGCTGAAGCAACTCATGCTTTTGCACCGTAACTAACTTTTTCTGCTCCAACAACTTAATTTCAGCTTTATCAAACACAGTTGCAATTACAAAACATAGTGCAAATGAGTATGAAGTTGCAAGAACTACAGACAGCTAATGAACTACAGTTGCACCTCTCTACACACAGACAACAAGGTACATGCATTAATAATCTCCATGCACATCGACTGACATGAACCAACAACTTAATTCTGAGATCCCTATGGTACTGAAACTGGGCCCATGTGGAGATATAAACTATACAATCACTGGATACATAGACGAATGGTTAGTTACAGTTAGATCTTCCATGGATCTCCAGCACTGTAGGACCTTCTGAGACCCTCACAAGTCATGGTGCAATAAAACAAAGCAGTTATAAGACATAAACATAAAAATTTTCATATTTGCTTATAAATTTTTCAATATAAATTGTATTTCTTGATAAATTTTGAAATCATTAAAAGGGCAGAAAAATACTGTTTTCAGTAGTTTAGAAATGTTCTTGGAGTTGGAGTCGATGTAACTCAAATCAAAATAAATTTCCCATGATAAGGATATTATCTCATGGGTTCAATTGAAGCACTAACAGAAAACCATAATTTGAACTTTTCCAAACCAACACCCCATATCCAATAATGTTTCAGCATGTGAATCAGTTTCCTTTCGACAACACACTTATTATGTTCTAATTAAGCTCCTAGACAGCACCAAAGTTACTTATTAAAAACACAAGTCAATACAACATGCAACCCAGCAAGTCATCTACATGATGTACAAAATATGACAACGTTTTCAGCTAAATTGGACCTCACAATGAGGATGTTTTCAGCCGGGATGATGGGAGAATTATTCGAAATGTTTGACTAGGAAATGATGGTCTTTGGCTAACTCACCCAAGGATTATCATCAATTATTTTCCTTAAAAAATGAATTTTCACTCTCAATTGTACACAGAATCGAAATTGAGCAGATTTTTTTCCCCGTCTTATCTAATGTTCTGCACATGCAATCAAAGAACCTCAAAAATGGACCAAAGGGTATGCATATGATTAGAGGAAAAATAAAAAAAAAATTAAGAAGAAATGAAACTTACAACTGATGTAGGCAATCGTTGAGTTCTTTAGCCTGTTTGCGACACTGCCAAACAACCGAAAGGGTTCGTCCAGAGGCACATTGTGCGTATTTGGAAGTCAATTGATCACATTCTTGAAGTGCCTTTTGCTTCATTTTGCTTCTTAAAGCTGCAAAACTTCTATTTCATTTCAAGCTAACAATCCAAATATATATTTTTTTTTTTAAAAAAAATGGAAATTACTACTAGTTTCTTTTACATAAAAAAAAAAAAAGTCCGAAGAATTGAAAACTGGGTTTTAATAGGGTTTAATCAGTCATGAAATGGCAAGATGGTGATGGCTAGTGACAGTACCTTCTTCAACTTTCTTCTTCACGTGATTTTCACGCGCTTCCTGTATGTATCCCATTCGAAAAAGCCTCCCCCTTTTCGTGGCAGGCTCAAGATGGTATTCGATTATCAAATATTTTTCATGTCTAGCAGTGGAGAAAGGGTGATCAACTCGCTCCATCGAGAGTCAGTTGGATATCGGGTCAGTACACATATGAAATTTGGATCCGGTTTAAGATCCATAAAGAAAGAGGGTTGTGAAATAAAAGTGCAAATTACAAAAATCTCCTCATATTCATATATTTTTTGTTGTTGTTTTTAATCGATAATTGATTTTATTAACTATATTTTAATACTTTTTTCCTACTGTAGATACATATTCATATTTTACTTCAACTTTATTAATCTTATAAAACTAAGTTCAAGATGTCCCCTAAAACCTCTAATTCAGGAATAAAATTTCAAAAATCGACGTTTTATCACCTAAACTTGTAATTTACACACAATTCACCTAAAAAGGATGTCGCCTAATGATCTCTCGTGAATTTGAACATCTTTTAAAAAATTTATATAAATTCAATAGATAAATTAAATCAAAATATCGATTTTAAATTTGGGATGCAAATTGGATTTTATTCTTAAAAATAACAATTAATTTTTTTCCAAATTAACATTTTACATGACTATTTTTTTATAATTATGTGAAAATAACAAATAACTGTTAAAAACTAGTATAATTTTTTATTTTTATAAGATATTGAAACAGAAAATAATGTATTTACCTTATATATATATATATATTCTAATGATTACTTTACATTGGGACCTACATTTATCAGCTAACAGTTGCAACTACCAACCATTAGTGATTTGAAACTGCTATAGACTATTGGATAGCTAACTCAAATTAGCCTTGATAAATATATTTTAAATCTAATTAGATCTGTTAAATAATATAACGCCTTTCAACTTTCTTTACAAATTTAATTTTGAGTTAATATCTTAAAAAGACCTTTTAAACATAACCTTTTCTTTCCTTCAATTCAATTCCCCTGTGAGAGCTTATTATTAAATAAAAATATAATATTTAATATATCATGAAATATTCTCTAATATTATCTCTTTTATTCTGAATAATAAATCAAATATTCTCTTATTTTTAACTTTACTATTCAAAAGAATATATATTAGCTTCTTATTATAGTAAAGTATATTTGAGATGTTTGATATTATAATTAACGAATTATATCTTTAAAAAAGAAAAAAATAAAATAAGAACGTAATTTTTATTTTTCAAAATAGAGGTTCAGAGGTTTAATACTTGGATTAATCCTCCCACTCCTATGACATCTCTACAGGCTTAATGTGTAATTATTTACTTTCTAACCCTCAATTAGATAAAAGTTTCATTTTAACAAAAATGAAAGCCGGACTTAATGTCAATAAATAAAAATTCGGGGACTTAATTAGCAAATAGCTTAAATATGCGTTTTCCCTAACGCAAATCAGTAAAACAGTTGAAACAGAAAACAGTCGCATACATCAGCCACTGAAAAGGAAAATAAGCCCAGTTGCATCCACGAAGCCATAATTACCTTTACCAGGTTTAGCTGGGTGGCCAGCTACCTCGCTTTCTTAGATCACACCATCTTCGTCAGAACCACCAACCCATTTAATATTTCAGAGTAAACAATCAAAACAAAAGATGGAGAAAGGGTCCACCCAATATTTCATCATAAAAAGAACAATAACACCCAACAATTTTCTTGCACTTGAGGTTATATGTAAGTTGGAAATTGCGAACCCCTAGTTCCAACGCTATCACATGGTAAAGCAATAAGAATACAGACATGAATTCTTAACATGCACAGTTGAAGCTTGACGATCTATTGGAATTACCTCAATCCCAAGTAGCATCAGATCAGCACTCACGATTTACCAAATTCATTATGCAAATCCAGCTACAACAACCAGCATCGCATCTATGCGGAGGTCACAAGAAAGAAGTACAGAGTAAACATATCCTACAAATTTTAATTCATTACTGCTGTAGTTGTCCCTCGCCAGATTCACGTTTTGATGCTTCCTTGATCTCATCCCCAGCTTCATCCTAAAACCAAAGAACATGAAAAAATTATGCATGTCCATCATAATACAACCACTAGAACATTGTTAAAAGTCATGTAAGTAACAGCAACTGGCCTAACTATGCTACACCATTTGAAACCGACTAGACATCGTTCCAGTTGGATTTTGGACCGAGTTTTAGATATTGGTCCATCCCCCCAATTTTCAATAATCATCCAAAAAGAACTTATGATGAAACAATGAATCAACATTAAATACAGTAATTTGCACTAAGAAGAGTACACAGAACAAGTGACCAACTACTCAACTGCATCAAAAATCTATTTATCTAACCATAATTTAACAAAATGCACTGTAAGTTGTATTTTTAAGGTCACCATGTACACATACCGTGATATCAGAAGTCCAGAGTGTTAGATTGTCCCGGAGAAGTTGCATGATCAATGTACTGTCCTTGTAGGATTCCTCACCCAATGTATCGAGCTCAGAAATAGCCTCATCAAAAGCCTGTGCAGGAAAAAGAAAAAAGTATTCTAGTAGTGATGAAAAGGGAACCCAAATAAAAAGAGAGATTGAGATTTAATCCAAATGGTCAAAACTATATACGAAAACATTGCATTTAATCATCTAGTTTATGAGCAGATACAGTTTGAAGTTATGGGGGACATGCATCTTACATGTAAAATAAACTGAGATCAAGCAACGACAGATTGCTCAGCCTAAAAGTAATCTGAGCTGAGCTTGATTATATGTGCCCTTGAAGTTCAAAATTCACAATGCTTGATAATATATGCCCTTTAAAACTACTTAATAATATCAATTGAAGGAAGAGGAGACCCAGCTAAATAACTCCACCGGCAGTAAATTGAAAATTCATATCAAAATGATGTAATGGAGTAGGGAATATGCTATATTAACAGTTATTCAAATATACATGCTAGTGGCTGATAATGGTTAAGCAATAACACCTGCTTTGCGAGATTGCAGGCACGGTCCGGTGAGTTAAGGATCTCATAGTAGAATACGGAGAAGTTAAGGGCAAGCCCAAGCCTTATCGGGTGAGTAGGAGCCAGTTCAGCAAGTGCAATATCCTGGGTTAAATAAATAAACAAATAAAATAAGAAAATATATAGCAATTTTACAATCATACAGGTGAACAGCACAAAGAACAACAAGAGCAATTTGAATACTAAGGTGGACAACGACAGCTTGTAAGAAGAAGTGACACATCATCACATTGATACCCACCTGAGCAGACTTATAAGCCAACAAAGTGCTCTCGGCAGCTTCCTTCCTCTCTGCTCCAGTCTTAAATTCAGCAAGATACCTGTGGTAATCACCCTTCATCTTAAGATAAAACACCTTAGACTCGGCAGACGAGGCAGAGGGAATGAGATGTGACTCAAGGAGGCTCAATATCCCATCACAAATCTTGCTCAGCTCTGATTCAATCTTACCCCTATATTCCTTAATGATCGTGACATGATCCTCATTTCCCCTGCTCTCTTCCTTCTGCTCAATGGAAGAGATTATCCTCCATGAAGCCCTCCTAGCCCCAATTACATTTTTGTAAGCTACGGATAGAAGATTCCTTTCCTCCACGGTTAGCTCCTCAACATCCACTGTCTTTGCTACCTTTTCCATAAACTCCACCATTTCCTCATAGCGTTCAGCCTGTTCAGCCAATTTGGCCATGTAGACATTTTCCTCACGGGATGTTTCAGCAGGCGACATTCTTTCTATATTAATTAAATATTAACTATGAACAATAATTCACAAAACAAGAAATCAATCAGAATTAGCATCGCCCAAAAACTAGCTAGTTACTTTCTTTAAAAAAATTACTTGTGAGCAAAAATTTAAAGCCCAAAGTTATTGAAATAAATGACTTTACTTGCTCAAAAGAGATCATTTTAACAATAATCTAAACATTGTAAATAAAAACCTAATTCTTTTCTTTCTCCAAGATTTTCTCAACAGCCAAACAGATTATAAACAAAGAATTCTTTTACAAGACCGATAGAAAAAAAATCTAAAAAAAAAAAAAATCCAAGTCAACTATTGATTCCTTTATTTCTGAGGACTCAAATAGATCGAGAAATCAAATCAACTACACTGCTCCTGGTGCATCTCTTTCAATAGAAAACTAAGAATTAGCGAATCCAAAGAAAAATTTTGTCGCCAAATACTAATTACTATTCATTCTCAACAAAATCAACGCATTCAAATAAAAAACAAAACAAACACAAAACACAATTCCTCTGGTCAAATAAACAACACAAAGCAGCTAAAATACCTAAAATCTCATAGATCCAAAAAGACAAAGCTGATTGAAGCGAATCAGATCAAAATACCTTTACACCGATTCGCGAAGAGGGATCGATGGACGAACAAGAGAGAAAGAGTCGATGTAGGTGTGAGTGAAGTTGTGGAAGATGAGACGAGAAATAGAGTTCCAAAAACGGAGAAGGCGAAGAGGAGAGCGAGGTCCAATAGGAAGGCGACAAGTGGTGGGTGCCGGAGATTCCGTAGGGTTGTTTTTGAGAAAACACGCTTTGTTTTTTACCGTCAACGCACCCTAACCACATAGACATATATACACACAAGAGAAGCATGTAATCATTGTTTAATTGAAAGCGAGCCTTGTTTTTTACGGTACTTTTAAGTTGGTTGGGTCGGGTTATTGGAATTAATTGCAAACTTCTTGACTTTTGAATTTTGGCCTTTGAGAATTGACCATCAATATTTCTCATAAATAAGGTCGCTTTAGATGTTAATTTATTTTAGACGAATTCTATTAACGGATAAATTTTAGATGAATAAGTTTGAGTTAAAAATGAAAATATATCATTAAGTTTGAATTTCAAAAGAAAATATTTAATTAATTTCAAATCAATTGAGCTTAAATCTTTAAATTTAATTAATAATTAAATAACACAAAAAAAAATTTAAGGCAATTCCTCAATTTTAATAAAATCACAATGATATTCTTTTTTTCGAAAGGTAAAAAGCTTAATTATTGTCTCCAAACATTTCATTATTCTCTGCTTTCATATTTGACCACTGTTGGATTCTGGAATCCAATTCTCTACCAAAAACCCTCCCCACTTGCAACAGAAAAGCCTTCGTATATTTATATACCAAACGTAACAAAATCCTCTCGCCATAATTCCATTTATAGTGCCTTTATTCAATTCAAAAAAGCTTTCTACTTCGACACCCATCTCTTCCATGGCTACTCACACTTCCCTCATCGCCTGGTGAGTCACTAGTTACTGCCTATCTGGAAAGGATTATTCTGTGTATTTTCAGTACGCTACTTGATTATTTTCTGTTTTGGAAAATAGGGGCTCAGGTGAAGATGGGCAACTGGGACTAGGCACTAATGAAGAGAAAGAATGGGTTTGCGTTGTTGAAGCTCTTGAACCCTACAAAGTCCGTTCTGTTGTAGCCGGTAGTCGAAACTCTCTTGCTATTTGTGATGATGGCAAGGTCAGAACTTCCCCCTTTTCCTTCTTATTTGGAATATACTGGTGCGAGATGATTGAAAATTGACAGTGGTT
This sequence comes from Jatropha podagrica, assembly GCA_947857235.1. NCBI lineage: Eukaryota > Viridiplantae > Streptophyta > Magnoliopsida > Malpighiales > Euphorbiaceae > Jatropha > Jatropha podagrica. The sequence goes on along the minus strand of CANUEP010117767.1, from coordinate 39,475 downwards.
TTTATTGTTTTGATTTGGGTTGCTAGTTGTTTACTTGGGGGTGGAACCAGAGAGGGACATTAGGGCACCCCCCTGAGACGAAGACTGAGAATGTTCCTAGCCAGGTTAAGGCTCTTGCCAGTGTTAACATTGTTCAGGTAATTTTTTTTTTTCTTAAATTTCTTTGAGTCCTTAAACCTATATTGAGCTTGCTTTTGCCCTTGGAATGACTGGTATGTGATGGTATCTATTTTGTAACTTTTAAATTTGTGGATTGTTGGTTTTTTAGGCTGCTATTGGTGGGTGGCATTGCTTGGCTGTTGATGATCAAGGCCGTGCTTATGCTTGGGGTATGTATATAAAGCTGTTTTCCTTTGCCTCCATTTATTTGGTCATTTCGTTGCTTGGTCTAGAACAATGTATGCCGGGAAAAAAAAATCCTGAGGTAGTGTCTGAGCAAGTTACTTGTTTGGGTAGTTAAGATGTTGAAAGGTCAAAATTGCTGAAAAATTCAGTTTTTATAGGTTTTTGGACTTTCTTTTCACCTTTTCTAATCATAGCACAATAGCTGGAGGTTGCTTATTGTGTCAAAAATAGCGGTGATTGATAAATATTGAGATGCATGATATGGTGTAGGTGGAAATGAGTATGGGCAGTGCAGTGAAGAACCTGAACGGAAGGATGACACTGGGAAGCCACTGAGACGGGATATAGTGATTCCTCAGCGGTGTGCACCAAAGTTGGTTGTTCGCCAGGTGATTTTACTTTTCTACCAATGTTTAAAAATTGACAGGAGTTTGATTACGTTGAAGGAAACCTTCTCAGTTTCCTATTGTGCTTGGAACAAATGGATGTGAGTTTAAACTGTATGGTCTTTTAATGATAAGGTGTAGTTGTCAAACTCCTCTTCTTCTTCCCATTTTCACTTCAACTGTTGGGATCAAACATGTTATTTTCTTGTACTTTCATGGGGTTGGTGCTTCATAGGCATTAGCCCCTAAAAGGAAAAAAATTTACTCTCTGAAAGTAGGTGGCTCTTCAAGCAAAATTACTACATATCTTTTTTGAAAATTTTTCTTTCAGGTACATCTCAGTAGTATAATACTATGCAATTCTGGGTTTTCTTAGGAAAGCACGACTTGCTTGCTTATCCCACTTGCGTTTGCATACAAAAAGAATTTTTGTCGCTCTAAATTGTTTTCTTTCTGATATAATTGCTGAAATATTAGGTAGCTGCTGGGGGTACTCACTCTGTGGTTCTCACGCGTGAAGGACATGTATGGACATGGGGTCAACCATGGCCTCCAGGAGACATGTACAGTTTGTTGACTTATCCTGAAACTATGTTTTAGATTTTTCTACTGCTTATATTTATATCCGTGTTTAACATACTTTTGGAATGTACTTCCCAGTATTGGCATCTGCTGCATGCTTGTAAAGGTTATCTTTTGAATACATAGTTATTTTTCAATTTGTATCATCATTTGCAGAAAACAGATATCTGTCCCTGTGCGGGTACAAGGCCTTGAAAGGGTGAAGCTCATAGCAGTAGGGGCATTTCATAATTTAGCTCTTCAAGAAGATGGAAGTCTGTGGGCATGGGGTAATAATGAATATGGACAGCTTGGAACTGGGGATACCCAACCCAGATCACAGCCTATTCCGGTCCAAGGGCTTTCTGGTCTCAATTTGGTTTGTATTTCATTGTCAAATACATTTGTTTGGTGGCTTTAACCTTTTGTTACTTACTAGTTTAAAATCCCAGGTTTTATTTATCATTATGTCGTGAGGTTGGTGAAAAGCAGGTTGTTTCAGATAAACTAATGAGATTGTTTGCTTTTTCATGTTTCTGATTATATTTATGTGCATGGGTAGGTCGATATTGCTACTGGCGGATGGCATTCTACTGCGTTAACAGATGATGGAGAGGTAGTGATGTTTTTTGATGTCTAATATCTGCATTTAGGTTGGTTCTATGTGTTTTTGTTATGATTGGTAGGTACCATTGTATGTCTAATATATATCTATTGTTCCATATATGCTTTGTGCATAAGATGATCCTTGAGTTGTGAATATCTGTATGAAAGAATGAAATCTGCGCAACACCTATGAATTTTTTGCAGGTGTACGGATGGGGTAGAGGGGAGCATGGGAGACTTGGATTTGGAGATAATGACAAGAGCAGTAAAATGTTGCCCCAAAGGGTTCAACTTTTAGCAGGAGAAGACATTGTTCAGGTACTATCATGGATAACATTGAGACTTGAGAGACTCCTGAATTGTTTATATACTCATCATACATAGGTATGTTTGTGTGTATCACATTGTAAGGCTTCCTCAACCGAAGCTTGTCATTTTTTCTTTGGTTCAACTACTGTTTCTTGAGAGGGTTACGAGATAAGAGCCAAATGTATTTATAATTTGTTTCAGCCATTAAGAGACTTGTAGAGTTTAACATAGATGTTTGATCTAGGTTGTTTTTTCCATATGGATAGATGCCCCATGGCATTTATTGGAGGATTATAGTCACCTTTAGGTCTTACAATAAATTTTAATAGTCACTGTTGTATTGCTATTAGGAACCTTTGAGGCATTCCATTTAAAGTGTCGAGCTATTTCCACTCAATGTATGCTCTAGACATTCATTTCTGTGAAATGCATGTATCTATTCCCATAATTATGGGCTGAACTGTGCAACTGGCCTCTCCAAGTAATATCCTTAGTATTTGCTCTCATAATTTTTAGTGATGCATGATAGCCTTCAGGCTGCAGATGATTTTTGTATTCATTAAAGAGTAAAATGAACGGAATTATTCCCATAAAAGTAAAATGAATGACACGTATTTGCTCCAGAGATATTCTTAACCATCCTAATATCCTCACTTCTTTGTAAATTACCTAATTAATCTATTTTTTTATTTATTATTTAGGTATCTTGTGGTGGGACTCATTCAGTTGCGTTGACATGTGATGGCAGAATGTTTTCAGTAAGTATAATTCACTCCTTTTTTTAAGTAATGGTATGATAATTAAGAGGAACACAACTAAAGAGCCTATTATATAATAAATAACTGCAAATGCAAACGGAACCCATTCAAGTTCCTTCCTTTTCTTCTTTGATGGGGAATTTCATCAGCTTTATTTTGTATGCTTGCTAATGTTTAGGCATTTTATATGATTATTTTTCCCTTTCTTTTTGCTGATGGAACTGTTGTCATATACTTATATTAAGGGGTAGTTAGATTGGTTGGTTCAGTCCGTCATTGTTAAAAATGCAAGTTGATTCTTACAATTTCACAGTTTTACAAGTAATAAATAGAATGCGCCAAAATGTACAGAAACTCTGAATTAAATAGAATTGGATTAAAATCTCTCTAAATTATTTTAGGGCAGTTTATATTTGCTTTTGAGGTCATTTTGAACAATGGCCACAGTTTTTGTTGCTAAAGATAATATATGCTAACTGGTTTTGCTGGCAGTTTGGTCGAGGTGACCATGGACGACTTGGATATGGAAGGAAGGTGACAACAGGTCAACCAATGGAAGTTCCAATTGACATCTCCCCTCCTAGAAGTCTCAGTGGTACTGAAGCTGAGGGACATTGGATTTCCAAACTTGTTGCTTGCGGAGGAAGGCATACTCTAGCAATAGTAGAATGGCATACTGATGGATCAAAATAGTTATGAAATAAAGATATCCTAATATGTGTGATTATATATAATTAGGCGATCCAAGTTAAGCTTTGAAAAACATTTATTATGATGAACAAATTTGACAGATTCGTGAATGGGCAGCTCGCAATCATTCTTCAATTTTATATTTTTAGGTAGCCGTCTCTATCATGTAAACTATAATTTGATAATATTAAAGTTTTGTGTTCAATCTGTAGGACAGTCGACCAACAAATTTCTGTTTCTGATTTTTGTTGTTCAATCTTTTCTCAAGTAAATGAATCATTCGTTTCTTCCCTATGTTGTACCAGTCGATTCCCCAAATTTTTTCAAGATTTTATTTCTCGTTTTCAATTTTGATGCTAGACCTGACAACAACAAATAACAACCGAGCCTTAGAACAAAACTACTTGAAGTAAACTTTTTAAATTCAGCTATATGAATCCTTTAACGCACACCAACATATGTAGAAGAAGACAAAATATGCATAATTCGCATGTTTTTATATACATTGTATAACGGAGGTATGCTTGCAAGAAGTTCTGTAATCAGGTGGCAGCATGACTACTGCTAGTCTTCTGCTCTTCATTGCCTGTGGCATTGCTCCGGCCATGGTCACCGTCAGAGCCGCGGTAACCGGGTCCATATTGGCGACTGTATATCCCAGCATGAAGAAGCACTATATACAGGAACTGACTGAGCAGTGATATTACAATCAGTGCTTCCAATGTTTGCTGCAAAATAAAGATCATATTCATAGGTAGATAATCAAGCATTGATTTATAATTCACTGTAATTTTTTGGCTCTCAAGCTAGCAAGAAGTGAAGTAAGACATGATTATTTGAAACAAAAGGCTGTTTAAAGTTCTTACCAGGCGTTTTCCTCTATGCCCTCCTAATATGATCTCCTTACATGCTAGTCTGTAACAAAACAGAGTCAAGGCCATACTCTAAGCTTTCGTTTTAATTGATGGAACGTGAAATCTACATGAAAATCGTTTAGTCGGAAAGTAAAATTTCATGGATTTGAGAGTGTTTTTAAAATAAATACTTAAGACTCCATCAAAACAATGGAAAAAATATCACCTATGTGATGGAAATTTTCTCTTACATAATGAATGTTTTCATGGAATTATGCTTTATTTCAGAAAATCCTCCATTCAAATTCCATCAACCAAATAAGCTTGCTGAAACAAAATGGAAATGTGGTCTATGACTATTCAAGAATAAGCAAGAAGATGCAGCAAAAAATACCCAAAAGCAAGAGCAGTAATAACGCAAGCAATAATTGCCAGAGAACTAGCAGAGGCCAAACTGTCACTTCTCCACGAACGAAAGTGGACAAGCCCAACCACAACTGAACTACCTCCAATTACTCCACCTAACAAAGCAAACACCAACATGAAATTTGTCGCTGGATTCCCTCCCAAATCTGCACAAAAACAAAAATCAGTCCACTCCAACAATTAACTACTAATGAGAGTCAAAAAAGAGAACTTACGCGGGTGGTTTTGTTCACCATTGATGTATTTATCTAGAGACCAACCAGCAAGGCCTAGTATTATCAGATAAACGATGAAGTTTACTGCCAAGAGGGGACCTATTAAGTCTCTTTGAGTCCTACCCATTGCCATTGTCAAGGAGAGGATTGTAGAAAAAGAGAGAGAATCAGGTTAAAAACTTTATTTGCAGAAAAAAAAGGAGAAGAAGGCTCTTGCTGGCTCGGCAAGGCTCTGGCTGGTTCTTGGAAAGGAGTGAGGAGGACAACTTTGAAGCTTCTGGCAACGTGTCTGTTACTTTAAGGGACTGTGAATGTGATTATGTACTGCGCGAATAATCTTTATAAAAGCTGATTAATGTATAATAAGCGTGATATAATTAAGCGCGTGACACAACATAAATTCAGTCATCGATTTGAATTGATACAATCAAATTGCCAAAATTTTAATACCGAAATTAAAATTTAATATTCATTTTTCTGAATTAAAAATCCTTTTTTAAGTTTTGAATATGAAAATTCTCACACTCAAAGAATCAACATTATACTAGACTTGCATGACAAGAACTAGATATAATCAAAGTCCAGTGAATTTAAAAAATGGACAGTCATAGACCAAAAAAACAAAAACAACTGAATGTATTTGAATCAGTTTGATCAATTCTTTAGTGTGGTTTTTTCTAAACGGTGCTCAACCTACTGGAGTGCAAGTGTGTATTTGTTTCTCATTTGATTTTATTGATAAACTTAACCTTTTAGAATTATTTTTTATTTTTTTTTTTTATAATTTTTCTAAAGCTTGGATGGATTGAAAATTTTAGAACTTATCTTAAAATACACCTTTTGCCAGGAGGGTTAATTTCACTTTGAAACGGAAAGTGAATTCCAATCAAACGGAACAGCCAAGACTGTAAGTAATATTCACAAGCTAGGCATGGTTGGAGCCAACCCATATAAATAATATATATTTATAATTTCCATATTACAATAATTTTATCAATCTTTAGAAAATATTTTATTATTTGAAATATTTTCCATTATCTAATTTTCCAAGCTTTCCAAATATCAGAAAATCTAGAAAATAATTTTTGGAAACAATAGAAGAATATTAAGAAAATACCAAAATTACTCAATTATTTCTGTTCCTAAAAAAATTGTTAGTTTGAAAACGCATCTATACATCAAGGTTCAAGATAGAGTTGAAATTAAATCCTCAATAATTCCAAAAAGAGATGATCTTATGAAGACATTATTTATTCTATATATCCACATATTTGTCTTTCACCTCCAATTGAGAGTACAAATAGGCATTTTAAATGAATCCAATACATTAATTAAGGTACTGAAGAAACCAAAAAAAGTCATCACTCACTTCAGTGTCTAGTGGAGGTTCAACAAAGAAAAGCAAAGAGCTCAAGAAAAGAATGAAGACTGCGAATAAAGCCAGTGATTTACAGGGATTAGCATATCCTCTAATCAGTGCAACTCCTTTATCCTGACCAGTTCTTGAAGATGCATTATCCAATTGTAGTGTAGGGCATGTGAAAAAGCCATATGCTATGCCTGTGAGAACTGCTCCCAAATGTGTCCTGCAAAATTTATCAGTTAAAAGAAAGGCTATTATGAACACAAGCAAATGAATTAATATATGTACTTCTCATTGTTATTTCATTTTAATGTCTACTCTTTATGTGTTAGCACAGAGGCTAGCTTTCATGCTCTGTACTAATTTTATCTCTTCGATATGATCAAACGCAGACAATCTAGCCAGAATCAGGGAATTTGTAAATAAGAAAGTACCTTACTCGTGAACTATTTCAGACAATCAAACCCTAATAAGGTGAGAACCAAATTCGGTTACCATGTAAGCAAAGATTTGGGATTTCATTTCATTTAAATTTTATGTTTATAATACTAAAAATCATAAAATTCAAATGCTTATAAGATCTCTGTCAGATAGTATCTATGTTTCTTTTTTATTTTGATGAATCAACAAGGAAAAATATCTGCTTTGGATATTTTTGCCAATTTTGCAACAATATTCAAGCGGTAGAAAAATCTTACCAGTCATCAATTGGACCAAAATGGCTCAATATGAAAGTGAGACCAGTTGTGATTATGGCCTTCTGGAATAAACTCTCTGAAACATCCTTAGCAATAACATCTTTGTTTTGCATTTGGTAAACAAGCCAAGCTCCAATTATAGCAAATATTGGTCCCTGCACACATAATGACTTGGTTTAAAAATGTATTTTATCAAGCAGCCAAATTGGAAAAATTGAGCACTGTGTTGTATGGCTTTGTACCAGTAAGATCAACAGTTGGTAGCTTCAAGCCAATAAATAAAATAAACTAAAGTGCAAAATTAAATTCTATATGTAGATGGATCAATGTCTTTTCACATGTACATGATATTCAACATTCTTAATGTAATTAGAGGAGGAATATCAGACGTTAAGTAGCCAACATACACAATGTATGTTGCTCAAAGATTTGGAACGTTAAGGCATTTATAGAAATTAGTATGAATGCATGGGTTAAACTCATTGACATAGAATGTAAAGAAATATGGAACAAGGAGAACTGGGGAAAAAAAAAAAAGAAGGCACATTGCCACTTACTGTTCCACCAACAGTTGGTTCTGGTGTGTGAAGAAAGCTTGTCAAGTTGCCAGAAAGTCCGCCAAGTATGTATATCAAGAAAAACGTAAATGAACCATAACCTTGGCAAACTCGAGGCCCAAAAGTAAGAAGTGACCAACAACCAAGAGCCACATGAAACACCCCTGAGTGCTGCATATGCCACTTATTGGTAAGAGAGAATGTGGCATTGGAAGGTAAAAGCCAAACTAGAATAATTTAGCTAATGAAATGCTCAGAAAATTTGTAATGCTATTGCTCGCATCATAAAATAAGTTCAATTTATTTCTTATAAATTTTTTATGTAGAGTTGACTGCATAGTTGATGAATTCGATGTATATATAGTTTTGCAATGACTTTGCAGGCAGTTTGTAAAAAAGCCAAATTTATGCGAGCAACATAAAATAAGTAATTGCTACTAACTTTCAAATGAAAGTTGCCTTTTAATCAACAGAAAAAACAGTAACAGAATGGGAACACGAACCCAATTCTCAATCTTGTACCAGAAACATTGGTGTTACTAGCCTCCACCATTCTCCAACCAGGATCAAATCATTGATTTTTGCTCCAAATAATAATGGGAGAGAAAGGAGCTCAAATTCAGAATTCCTAACTGGACTGGCTATTTCAAACAGAAAAACAGCAATGTTTATTGAAACCAAACTGCTTCTGCAAGAAAATTCAATGAAATCCAGTTAACCATGTTATTTGCTACATTAAGTAAAAATCATGCTATATTAAGAAAAATAGTGAAGGCAATATTTAACTTACATTAAGTAGAAATCAGAAGTTTCACCGTTTTGCCTCGAGGATTGGGAGGTCGTAGAAACTATATTGACATCCTTTTTTCTATACTTCACAAAACTTTTCAGCTTCTCCCCTTCTACTCTTCTAGAATCTTCATAAACTGAGAATGGTTTTTCTGCTGGATTTACTTCTTCAGAAGTTTGGCCATCAAAAGTAGATAACAAATCATTTTTGAAGTTTACATCTGAAGCCACAAAGTAAATTTTGATCAATTATTCATTTATTCTTCAATAGAGTGCATTAACACTTTAAGTAGTTAGCCTTAGCTATCCACGGTCACGATGGTCCTTTCGAGTTGTTAAAATACATTGAAGAAAAAAGAAAAATCACAATTAAAGGGAAAGCAATTGAGCACTAATGTGTTGAGTAGTTAAAAATACATAATTGAGTGATTCAGAAATGATGTCTAACCTTTATTAAGTTTTCCAAGATAAGAATTTAAAGATTTCAACTCCTCTATTGCATTGATTTGTTCACTTTTATCAAGTGATTTTATTGTCTCATCAGAAGATTCTGAAGAGGGCTGAGTTATAGCACCTTGAAGTTTCTCAAAATAAGAATCTAGAGATCTCAGTTGTTTCTCAATGTTACTACTCTTTGATGCATGTGATGCCGCATAGAAATTTTCTCCTTTTATGTTCCAGACTCTATGCAGGGCTGACACTTCAATCATGTTCTGGAAATGCAAAGTGCCTTGGCTGAGAATTGCTCCTCTAGAGACATTCACTTCTCCTCTTGTTTTGGTTTTCATTAAAATATCAGCAGTTGAATATAAGGCTGGAAAATTCTTGCGTGCATCACTGGAACTATTTCCTAGTGGAAAGGCATAACATACACATGTAAGGCTTCTCTCGTGCTGTCTTGCTGAATTTCGAGGTGGATGAACGTAATTTTTGTTGGGCATTTTGCACCATACTGGAACTACAGCCATGTAAGCCTGAAAAAAAAAATTATATGAAAATGTCTTATCAGCTACTGAAGGAAAATAATCCAGCTTTGTTGGTTCAGCTTCCTATAAAAACTATTGAAAATACACGAACTGGAACACATTGCTACTCCTATTAGTTCATTCGATTCCCTCTGATAATATTATCCATTGACAGGCATGTACTTCATCCTTCAGCTTGGATTGAATGCATGTGTCTAGATTTGCTTGCCTTTATGCGTATTAAATCATTCAATGATAAAAACTAATTTGGACATGTTAGATGCTAAGGGGGATACGGTTTAAACGATGGATTCAAAACAGTAAAAGAAATGGAGATTGAATTAGCTTGAATCTAACTAAATCAATCCGAATCGGCAGCTGTTGCTATGAGTTTTCTTAGGGCCATAGCAAAATCACAATCAACAATACATAATAATTCCACAAAATGCAAGTTAAAAAATAAGGTTAATAAGTAGCCAAGATATTAGGTGAATAGTAACCTAAAGGAGCATTTTATGAAATAAACAACCAGTTCTCATGGTTTGTCATGGTTTCCTGGTGATTGGCGAATCACACTTAGAGAAGCAGAAAATAATACAACAGTGGGCTAAAATCCCATTAGAAAACAGGCGAAACATTAGGAAACAGTCATTATTTGTAACCATGGACAGGTATTATTTTCATAGCTTCTGAGCCATTAAGTCACATAAGCAAAGAAGGTAATCCAGTATAATCTGATTCTTTTCATGGAAATTAATCTGTTCTTAAGCATTTCAAGCAAGTCAAGATATACAAGAATGCACATGTTTTTTGGGCACAGAGTCGTCACCTTTCTGATTAGCCAAGTCCAAGAAAATACTGCAGAAACAACCACCACAGTATAGCATACACAATTATTCCCTCAGAGAATTAAATAATCCAGCAGACAATTAGTCCTTGGCTCCATGAGTATCTTAAGATACCTTTCTTGTGAAAAACTATCAGCAAGCATTCTTCACAAAGTCTAACAGTAACCTATTTGGTTCTTTACAATTGCTACCATGTTAATTCTAATTTGTAAATTTTGATGCATTAAAAAACCTTAAATTCAGTTGGAGAATAACCAATAAGGACATAGTCATGACTCTTTGGGCTTAGCCTATGTTAATTCTTTACTGCCCAAAATTAAATATACTATCAGGGTATTCACCAAAAGTTTATATCCAAGTCTTAAATTCGTTTCAATTGTAATATTTCCATTATGAGGCAGATAAAACGCAAAACGCAATTTAGACAGAAGATTAGAAGACATTTCCTTTCTTGCAATTTAGTTTCTTCAAAAAGAACAAAGCAAAGAATCAATTGAATAGCAGAAAGATACAAATCAAGATAAAAAGGTAGATTAGATAAATACCAATTACAAAACTCTAAAACTGGAACTCCCAGATTAATAGCTTACAAATCTCGCAGAGAGCTTTATTTTAAAAAATGGAGAGTTGATTAGATATAATAAGACAGTTGAGAACATAGTGATGCAATTTCTAAGTGGTGCTTATCCTTCCCTTCTTGCAAGGAAATGGTTTTAGTCTCTAGAGTGACAAATCATATCAAGAATCTACTTATTGCTGCCTTATCTTTGTTGGCCCATTCACAGGTTGCCACTTGTAACTAAAACCAATCTTAATGCCAGTGGACTTGGCCCATCAAATTTAGTGTACTAAAACCTTTTGACTCATACCGTTATTAGAAAGAAAATGACCTTTCAACCGTTTCACAGAAACTCTATTTTAAGGTTGTTTATTTATGTTGGAATAATTTTCCCTTGCTAAGATAGGCCAATGAAGCTCAGCTTAGATGGCAAAGGGACATGGCATTTTGGTCATTAGTGGATAGACCCAATAATAGGAGATAGAGCATCGAAAATTATACCAAGCCTGGCTGTGAGTGGTCATCTCATTGCTCATTATCATTTCAAGTGATCTGACTTGTAATAGCTTATACTAATGATCATGGGAGGCGATGATAAATATTGTTTTAGTGTAGGTGATGATTTTTTATAGGTAAACTATTATTTGTTATTAACATTAGGATTGGTGATGTTCAATTAAGGATTTTAGTGAAGTCTTATCATGATTCTCGTATTTGCCTTCCGTAATGAATTGTAATAGATTAGAAAAGGGACAAATTATGGAATGGCTTATTTAGTATTTGTTATTCTTACACTTCTTACACATATTTGATAAAATGTTTGAAAGAGTGTCCACTTGTTTTGTGTTTGCATTTGAAATGAAAAGCAACAACGTCTTACACCTATTTGATAAAATTCCTAAAAAAATTTTCATATGTTTTGTGTTTGCAGTTGAGTTGAAATGAAAAGTAATAAAGTCTCAGAGGCCATTACATCTTGTATTGTAACTGTTTGACAAAATGCATAAAAGAAAATGATCACTTCCATTCACCTATAATCATTCCATTTCAATTAACAAAATGTATGAAAGCATAAACAATTACACAAAAGACTTAATTAGATAGCTGAATTTAGACAAGATGAAAAATCATTCCATTTCACTTAAGAGAAAAAGTCATACATTACATGAAACCTTCAATAATAATATCAGCATGATCCAATCCAATAATACAACAAATATAGCAGTACAAAAAATATTAGTGGTATTTGCTGCAAATTACAAAATAATTGTGCAACAAATATTTAGTGTAACATGAATTAATTGTAGGAGAACAAAAATCTACTATGAATCACAATCAACTTGCTCTGCCGCTGTTGGTGCCAGATTCTTGAGTTGGTAAGATACGTTGTTGTTCCTCAATTTTTGTTGTGCTTGAAACCTTGGTCTTCCTTCTCTTACTGGGAACTTGCTACTGATTATCACAACCTGAGTTGGTGAGCTTTTCTATATTTTTTGCCTTTCTCTTAGCATTTTGCCTAGTATGTTTTGTAGCCTGCAACTTTCCGTAAACAAAGTTCAAAAGGCAAACTAAAATCCAAAAGGAAAACATAATTTGCTTAGTCAATAAGAAGTAGTTATTAAACTTGTAGATGTGATATTGTAATATAATAATTTCCCATTTTATGGAATCCATCAACTTTTTTTGTCATAAAAGAGGGTTCATGCTTATTTTCTTCTCGCCTTTAATTTGCAAGTTTTGTTGGGCCAAAGAATTTCTCCCCATCAGTACCAGGCTAAAATAATAATACATTTCTCAAAATGCAGACAATCCAGCAATAAAAAATATCTCAAAATACAACTCTAACATAATTTACTTACATTAATCGTAAAATTTTATGTGGTTAGATTTGTGTAAACACCATATTGGACAAGTTTCTTGTTTTGTGATTTGTGTACTTTATATTGAGAAAGTATTAATTCATCATCACCAGTTATACTTGATTCTGTCCTTGAACTAACCTTATTTAAGTTATTATTTTGCTTTATGAGCAAATCTCAGTAGCCTCTGATTCCTCGTATTCAGTTATTCCTTTGCCACCCTCGGTTTGAGTAATGTAAATACAAGAATCAAACGACATGTCGATAAGAATTAAAAATTAATTGTCGCCATAAAATGCATACCTGCAACTTTTTTATCTTGATTTACTTGTTACTTATGTGGTTGAATTGCTCTTTAGTTTTGGACATGCCTTTCTATTATGTCCAGTTCCAAAACAAGCCTGGCAGGTCATAATCCTTCCATTCTTGATAATTTATTTCCACTACTAATCATTAGGCATTGGTCTTTGCACTTTTAACATAGTAGTGCTCAGTGAGTCTGACCTCTTAATTTCTTCTAAGTAGTCCCACAATTTAGCATATTCACCATTAGTATTACTATTAAGTCTAGAAAGATATAAAAGCTTTGCTCTTCTTAACCTTGTCAAGCTCATCTCTACACCAATGTCTTCCTTTAACTGAGCTTTAAGTTCCACTAGCTTCATTGTCTCCACTCCTTTGTACTTGTGTAGCACCTTTTTACAAAGCCATTTTTTATAAGATATTTCACAAGTGTGTTTATCTACTAAAGTCTTGATTTGGATATCATTTATGGTTTTTTCCTTTGATGCATAAACTAAAAAGGGATAATTTGGCTTCACACACCCTAGATAAATAAAATAGAATCAATATTAGAAATGTCCAAATAATACACAAAAATCAACAACTAAAAATAACCTACCCAAAAAAATAATAAACAAACAAAATTAAAAAACTAAACACAATAAATACCCAACAATGTTATATATTTTCAATAGATAGCAAAGGAACACATACCTATTGTCAGTAGCATTCAAACGCTCCATCACAATGATGGATCTCCTATTATGTAACATTCAATGTCGTCTTATACAATAAACAACATTTGACTTCAATATATTTACATCGAATCCATAAATTAGTTAAAGGAAACCTAATTTCGTTTGAGTGGTTTTTGTTTTGAAAGGTTTAGGTCGAGGAAAATAGGGAATAAAAGGGGAATGGAGAGAGTTAGTATGTAAGGAAAAGGGTAATTCAAAGAGTTAGCGTGTTAGGGAAAAAGGGGAATGGATGGAGAGAGTAAGGGTATATTTTGAGATTTCATTTAAATAAATACACGTGGATCCGATGTGTATTTGTCTTTTTTATACGTCGTGTGATACATCATTAAAAGTGGAGTCCACATTTGCAGAGTAAAAAATTCAGTGACAATTGTCGACTAGAGGCACTTGATTGCATTTTTTAAATTATTTATAAGCTCAATTAAAAATATTTTCTAGTTAAATACTCAAATAGAAAAAAATTATAAAGCTTAGACACCAAAATTATCAATACCCCATTTTTAAATGGTACCCTACACGGATTTTATAGATATGTACTTGTGTTGAATTAATAAATTTATAATATATTTTAATAATAGTAATATATAATATCTCTATTTCACAATATATCTTTATTAAAAGAAAAAGATAAAATAAACAAATATCACCAACTTGATAACTTTTGAATTTTTTTTATTATCGTAAATTTGAATTTGAAGCATTTCACACATAAATAATTATTGTCATTAATTTTCAGAAAAAATTATATACTATCTCTATTTTATAATACGTCACATTTTGAATCTCGCGAACTTAAAAAAATATTAAATTTATATAAATTATAATAAATTAACTATATTATCCTTAATTTAGTACTAATTCTTTAAAAAAATTATTAAATTGAATTTATAATTATTAGTAATATATAAACCATAAATGTGAAAAATATTTATTATTCCTTGAAATCACAAACGTCATAAGTATTTTGAAACAAACTATTTTTTTAAATGTGACAAGTACTATAGAACGGAGATAATATAATTAAAAGGTGAAAAAAAAATTTCTGATCAGGCAATTTTTAAATATTTGTAAATTCAAAAATGTTGAAAAAATTATTATCCTCATAAAAATATACATAAAAGAGATTATTAAAAGGATAATGGTTTAGGCTAGAGACTCCTGAATTCTACATTAGGCTTGATACTTTTTGGGCCTTTGGGCTTTCTAGTTGTTAACCCAAGCCTGTCTGGAACCTCCGATTCTGAGTTCCTTACTGTGTGTGCAATGGCTTTGACTATATAGAGTCAGAGAACACACGCTAAAGACCTTTTCTTTTTATTTTCCATTAAAACTTTTGTTTTCAAACTAAGAAGCTTTATCTGATTGGTATTGGAATTTAATTAACCAAAAAATAAAATTTGTCGTTTTCTTTCCTGATAATGAATCATTTCTCTATTTTGAAAATAATAAATCATATTCCTATTAATATTTTTGAATAATACTATAATTACCAATTAATTTAATTATCTTTCCTTAAGATTATAAAATTTATTAAACATTAATTATTTGCTTATTAAAAAAAAATTTAATACTAGCTTTTCACTGTTATAAATTCGTTGCTAAAAAATATTTTAATAAAATACATCTTTTAGCAACGAATATTAAAAAAATAAGTAAGTCATTCATATAAAGAAAGTGTAAAACTGACCATATAAAAATCAGCCGTGTAAAAAAAAAAAAAAAAAAAACTACAGGGTGGGAAGGGAAAGGAGAAAGAGAAAGAAGATAAGAAAAAAAAGGAAAAAACTAAAATTGATGTGGCGCTCCATTTACCCTCCAAAACTCCAAAATCCCAAAATCAAGAAATTCATTTCTTGGCCCCAAAAAATTTCAGTCTTCTCAAAGCTCTCCCGCCACTGCTGCTAGAGAGGGAACTGAAATTTAAATAAAGTCAAAAAAGCTGAGACATTTCTCCGGATATCTCTCCTTTGTCTGAGATATACGTAATCTGATTTTGTCTTCGATTTGGCAACACTGCTGGAAAGCAGTAGCTGCAGTTATGGCAGTTATCTCTTTGGGTCCTGAATTGAAAAGTGAAACAGTTGTTGCTGCTACAGAGGAGAAGAAGAGTCGGTCTAAGTGTCCTGGAGTTCGCGTTATTGGAGGAAGAATATATGATTCTGAGAATGGGAAGACTTGTCACCAAGTAATTTATTTGAATTAAGTTCTCAATATTCTTTTCTTCAATTTCTGTTTGGCTGATGAGAAAATGAGAGAGATATGAGAATCCGAATTTTGGAGTCTCAGTTGATGATTATTGCTCATAAAGTTACTTTCTAATGGTGCATTTTTTTTTAACTCCTATTTTTTGGTTCAAAATAAAATGGGAGGATGAAAGAAAGCAAAATTTCTTACAGATTTGTCCGTATCTCACAGATTTGGTAATTTTATTGGAAATAATTAATCTCCTTGGAAATGTTTTTCGTTCGATTTAGTTGATGAGAAAATAAGGGCAAATGAAAGAAAATTATTACTTGGGATCCCAATTTTATAGTGTTCAGTGCATTAATTTTGGTCATCTTATAGGAAATTATTAAGTCTAGGCCTGAGTTTCATTTAATGATGTTATTGTGTTTAACATAAAGAATATATAGGTTGATTTGTTACATATCTTGGTACTGGGTTTTAGTAACTGGGCCAGAGATTATAAACTTCTAACGAGTTTTGGATTTTGTCTTCCTCTATGCCTCATTGTGATTGATATTCTTCCTTCTTTGGGCTTTTCACTGTTTGTATTCTTATTCATTTATGTTAATTGTTGAAGTGCCGGCAAAAAACAAGGGATTTTACAGCCGGTTGCAAGAATCAGAAAGGAAACAAACTATGTTTGATTAACTATTGCCATAAATGCCTATTGAACAGGTTAAATTTGCTACCTAAATTAAAGTTATTGGATCATTACATACAAGATTTTGGTTAATATATTATGTAATATGTTGGTTTTTAATGCTATTAGGTATGGAGAGAAAGCGGAAGAGGTGGCACTACTTGATGACTGGAAATGTCCGAAGTGTAGGGGCATTTGTAATTGCAGTTTTTGTAGGTAAGTGCATTACATGATATTTTGATGTTCAGCGCTGCTTGTCCTCTGGGTGAGTCTAATGCTATAATTCTGTTTTCAGGAAGAAAAGTGGTCATAAACCTACTGGTATACTTGTTCGGACAGCCAAGGAAAATGGGTTTTCCTCAGTCTCAGAACTGCTGCAGATTAAAGGTCCTGAGAATTTTGGGATTGATAGGATTGCCAAAGATGCAGATGTTTCATTGGTGGAACCTACTTCTACTAAGGTCTGACTGTGTATTATGGTAGTTGTCTTATGTTGTTAGGCTACATGGTTGATGAATTCACTGATTTGTGTTTAGTGATATTTTTTTGATGCTTTTGACAGGATCCTACAATTGCTTCATCTAGGAAACAGGGGAAGGAAAATTCTTTTGAAGGAAACAATGATCTGAGTGTGCATTCTCAAAATTTAACACCAGTCTCTAACAAGAATAAATCTGACAAAAATAAAAGGGAAGAATTACAGGAAGTTAATAAGGGCAATAGGGGTGATGATGCTAACTTAGAGGGAAGTGGTCAGAAGAAACCCAGACATTTTGATGAAGTTTCTAAGAACAAAGTAAAGACGAACGAAGAGGATGAATTTGTTTTGGTAAAGAAAAGTAGGTATGAGACACAACCTCAAGATGTTCCAAAGAAAGAAATATCAATGAATGGAAAAGCTGTAGGTAATCTTGCGGAGCAAAAGAAGTCTAAGAAACAAATGCCAAAGGATGGTGCTGTTTGTTGTACAACAAATGAAGAGAGGAATGCGACTAATTGCAAACATGGAGTTTCACATGATGTTAAAAATGTTGATCCCAAAATCAAGAACAAGACAGCTTCTGGGTCATGCAAAATTAACAAGGATATTTTAGAGCCTTGGAAAAAACAAATTGATGATAGCATACTGTTGCCTCCGGCCACCTCCTTAACTACTGTAGCGGGGATTGAGTTACCTCATGAAGCTGCTGGACATGCATTGCAATTCTTTGAGTTTTCTGCTGCTTTCGGCGAGGTATCATCAAATGCAATTAATTAAATATGGTATTCTGCATGTTTTCTTATTGATCAGTATGTCATGACTTGTTTCGGATGGTTAGACTAAGTAGTTGTAAATTGTATTATATCCATATCCTTGTTCTTTGAGAATTATAATATCCATCTGTCAGTAAAATCTATAAGTTTTTATACCAATAATAGATTTAATGAACGGAAAAAAATTGAAATGTCATTTTTTCTAGAATACGAAGTGCCATAAATTATTATTTTCATCCAAATACCTAATCATAACACAGTAATTATCATTAACCTTTTTTTTTTTATTAAAGGATAAATCCAGCAGGAGCATAAATTTTCCCAAATTATGAATTCATAAATTCATTGAAAAATGAAAAATTAATTATTAACTTTTCCAGACATCCATTAGTTATTTGAACTCATCATAAATTGTTATCTCAATTGTGCATTTAAGAGACACCCTGCTCTAACTCTAGGGAACTAATAAACCCATTGTGTATCGTATTTTATTAATTTATGTTTATTTTTCATGTCATTAGGTTCTTGATGTCAAGAAAGGGCAGACTGAAGCTGTGATTAGAGAAATAATATTTGGCCGAAGAGGACGCCGGTCACAAGGCTCGCTATTGGCACAGTTTCACATCAAATTATTGTCTTTGATACAAGAGGATATTGGAGAAGAGTATTAGTTTAATACATAGCAAATTTGCTGTCAACTGCTTTGGCTTTTGTGGTTGTGGAATAATGATGAGATGTGGTTTTATTGTTCAGGTCTGAAGCCCTGAGTTCAGCAAATGGTAAAAATTCCTGGTTGAAAGCACTTGGGAAATGTGTCTGTAAGTGCAGATTCATATCAACGGAATTCCTCTCTGATTGTTTTGATAAGGGTAATGAAGGATATGATATGTTGAGTGCCTCAGAAAAGTTTAAACTCTTGAATTTTCTATGTGATGAAGCTCTTAATACTGGGTAAGCAAAAATTTGGAAATCTTTAGAAGAATCAAGGTTCTTTTGCCCATTTGATTAGTCCATAATCAGAAAAAAATGTTTTGGTCAATCTTTGTTTTTGTTGTCTTATAGAGATTTGCGGAGTTGGATTGATGATCAACATTCTAAATTTGTTGAAAGAGGGAAGGAAGCAAAAGAAAAAGTTCTTGCTGCAAAGGATAAGGTGTCAAGTGATTCTAAATGCATATTTTGGTTTCAAGTGACGTTCTTGAATTGGCTTTTTGTTGGTGAAATGGATCCCCATTCTCTTCCTTTTGGATTTTGGTGCAGGAGAAACAATTGAAACAGAAGGTGCAGGATGAGGTTGCTAAAGCCATTATGGCCAGAAATGGTGCTCAGTTATC
Organism: Jatropha podagrica; assembly: GCA_947857235.1. Classification (NCBI taxonomy): domain Eukaryota; kingdom Viridiplantae; phylum Streptophyta; class Magnoliopsida; order Malpighiales; family Euphorbiaceae; genus Jatropha; species Jatropha podagrica. Next base: position 20,193 of record CANUEP010117767.1, on the reverse strand, counting down.
AGTTTCTGAGCATGAAGCAATAGTTTCTGAAATTAAAAGAGAAGCTGCTCAAGCTCATAAAGAAATGTTGGAGGCTATGGGAATGGTGCCCAAGAGTAAGGCATCTTACTTTTCAAGTTATCTCACATAAAATATTCGAACTTAGTCTTCTAAACTTAGTGAGCTTGAGAAGTTATTTTTTCTTTTGGGGTATTGGACATTCCTTACGTAGTTACTATAACACATAAGCTACTTAAAATGCTGCTATTAAAGCAAACCAACAATTTATCAAAGTGATGTGTCTCTATTTGAATTTATGGCTGAACTCAATTGGCATGGCAAAATTGAGTTTGAAACCTGTTACTAGTATATAACAACTTTATGACTTGTCAAGGAGGTAGAGGCCTTCCTTTAAATTTTGAAGGTAATTGAATAGGAAATCAACTATACAAGATTAGAGCATCTTCTCCTGAGAAACCTGATTACTTGCTGGCAGGTTTCTGTATGGCCATGCAGTTTTTTCCTTTTTCTCGACTGTCATGAAAATTTACATGCATCTATACTTTATGAGGTTAAATGTAAATCTAACCTGCCTTTGCATGATATCAGAGAGACAAAGATCTGATGCTGTTAGAACAGATCCTCTCCTTTTAGATGAAAATGGTCATGCTTTTTGGAGACTAAAAGGCTACAATGATAAACCAGATATCTTGCTTCAAGGTATAAGTTGCTTTGCTTATTTCAATTTGTGCAGATCTAACATACAGTATTTGATCCAACGATTCATTTTTCTTGTCTAGATATGGGGAGCTGGACTTCAGTTGTACCTGAGGACAAATGGTTTGTCTATGATGCTGAACAGAAACAAGGAATTGAGAAATACATCTCCTCCTTAAGGTCAGTGCATTTTACGGATGTTCTTAAGTATATAATGCTCTATATGGAATTTTTTTGAGATGTTTGTGTTCAGTATTATTAAATAAATAGAACTCATCAGGGATACAAAAAATTATATGAAACAATAAATTCTGTGGTCAGGCAGCTTTGAAAATTTAATTTCAGTGTAGGATGCCTCTACATTGAATTTTATGGCTTCAGTATCAGTGCATTTGTTATTGCATGATTCCAATAGATACAGATAAAAGAACATTCAATGGAAATATGCTAATGCATATATAAGTTTTACCTTTGGTCCGCAACATTTGGAATTTATCCTACAATAGTGGATATTGAGACAGAGTTGTTCTAATTAAAACCGTTCACCACATTTTATCATGAGGTTTCATGTTTGCTTGATCTTTTTTCCACCGGTGATTGTCATGTATCAAAAACAATAAAAGAATCATAGAGTAACTCTAGGGAATGCAGGCTCAACTTCTGAAATGCCTGTTGTGATGTCATTTGTGAGCTTCTATAATCATTTTACCATAGATAGATAATAGGTTAGTAAATTGTCATATAAAAATTGAGATGTATGTAATTTGTAGATTTCCTGCTTTTCTCTTTGACATGAATAACCATTTTAATCTAATGATTTCAGGACAAAAAGGCTTAGGATTCAAAAAGTTACTCTACAGGAAACAAACTCATAGTATTGTTTTGTTGATAATTTACCATCTTTGTCTATGCAATTGAGGTAAGATATTTAAGGTTTCATTGAAAGAGTTGGTGAGAGAATATAAACAAACAGATTGTTTATATCTTGTATTTGATCAATGTAATGATAATTTCACAATATTAACAAAATATAGGTTTTATTTGGACACTTATTCATTGGAAATGATCAAGCAAATAAATTCAAATTCACATTCATTTCACATAACCATCTATTCAAATGGATTGTCATGTTTGCTATTCCATCCTTTGTGTAGACTGCATGTATTTCTTTGTGGCAAATAAAAATATTTGAAAGAGAGAAAATTGTTAGGGTGTATGTTATGACTCTTACTGTATGTAAATGAACCAAGCTGCTCAAAACTTAGACTGGAAAAAAGTTCGTTTGATAAACAAGAGAGCCAAACTCAAGTCTACTTATTGAGTTTATTTAATAAATAGGCTGAACTTAAGCTCAAGTTTAAACTTGGAAACAAACAAATAACTTTTTACGATAGACTATAAATAAGCTGAACTCGAGCTTAGTTTTTAAAGCTCAAAAAGTTGAGTTGGCGCTGAGTTTGAGCTTAATGTGCTTGGCTTAGCTGTACTGCTTATATGTATTTCTGTTAAATTTTATGTGAACTTAAAATTGGCTCTAACTTTGTCTTGTTTATATGTATAAACAGATCAAGGAGAAAATTCCGAGATCTCTTGTTACTAGATGGTTGACAAAGGCATCATGCAACTTGGTCTCGTTAAATTTCCATTATCAAGTATTCATTTTGTTGCGTGCTTCAAAAATGGTGAATTTTCACCTTTGTCGAGCAGCTACTCACATTGTTGTGCTTGAGCCTCTCTGTAAAGGTCATAACCCTTGTATAAATGTAAAACACTATTAGAGGAAACAATTCAGATACAAGGTTTCCTCTTTTAATAAGCTCATTATATCACATGTTTTGATCAATGTAATACAGCCAATATAACTAAGTAGAGAGCTTTTCTCCTTTTGTATTTAATTCCTCTTATTAAGAGAATTACTCCCTCTGTTGCAATTTATTTATTTTTAGATGTTTTAAAATGTTTATAAAGTTTTGAAATTTATATATTTAAATAATTATTTTTTTATAATAATATTTATGATTATTTATTAAATGAACAATGCTTATTAATATCTTAATGATTTTTGGGTAAAATAGGTAAAATTATTTTTGTTGATTAAATTTTTAATATGGATATTTTGTTAAATTATATAAACGAAATAGGAGAATGGAGTTTAATTTGTGTTTTTTTTTTTTGAAGATATGGAGTATTAATTTGTTGTTCATCCGCCAATAGAGAAGTATATATCCCAAAGTTTATTGCATTGAGTTTAGTAATTAGGAAAGCAATGAAATTGAATTCAACCCTTTATAAAATCTAATTGAATTGATTTGGTTTTTATTCAATTTCTGAATTATATTAATATAATTTTAAAGGTTTTTCTATATAATAAAAATTTTAAATTGAATCGAAAAGGATTAAATTTTTTTCTCTATGGATGAAATTAAATCAATTTTTTTAAAAATTAAACCAAATAATCGGTTCAACTCAAAGAAAACAAAGGAAAACGATAAATAGCCAAAAAAAAAAAAACGGTAGAGAGCAAGAAGTGTGCCACGTAATCATAGTTTTGGCGGTTGAGGCTTTGCTTCCACGTCATCAAACTGTAACCTCTCATTCTTCCCTCTCAAAGATATTAAGAACAAAGAGAAACGGAGCTGTACTGTTTGTGTTCGTTGGAGCTTAATAATCAACTATGAAAGCAATAATATCATCACAACCGCAATTACTAGCAAGAGCAACCATTCTCTGCTCCCGTAATGAGCGGTTCTTTCTCTCTGTATATCCTTATTCATCGCCGCCAGCGCCGCCGCCGCCGCAACTACCTAGATTGAGCGCCAAAAGAGAGCAGAATCTGAAGGTACTGTTCGTCGCGAGAGCTGCAGACTCAACTCAGCCTTCTACTGCCTCGTCTCCGTCTTCTGGCAAAACTATTGTTACTGATGATGAATTCTCTCTCGCTAAGGTTCATTTCATTTTCTCAAATTTTATTGTTTTTGTACCAAATGCAATTCCTGTGAAATTTCTAATTTTCTGCTGTTTCATCACAACATTTTTGCTCGAATTACAGAATTTTAGTTTCTATCTTCGCCAACTGTTGTTCTTTTTTTTTTTTAACATGTAGAGTCATCATTATTGTTGTCTATATTAAGATTGAAGAAGAAAATACTGGAAAAATTAAATTGTTCTCAGTTGTTACCTACCTGTGAATTGAAATTAGGTTACGTGTCAATAGTGAATTTCTAATTTAGCTTTCTAGTTCAAATATGTTTTGAAGTAGGATCGTGACACGGATCTCTGAATTGGATAATCTTCTCCAAAGCTGTCTGTATTTCTGAAGTTGGTGTTTCGGCCTTTGCTCAAACGATCCATGGTGATTTGAAGAAAATTAGGGTTGTAAAGAAAACTTGTTAGGGAGCTGTGACCTCATGTTAATTGTAATGAGATTCTGCTTGTTTTATTCATAAACATATTCTCCTTATAAAGAGATACATGATTATATAGTTAAAATAATTCCTTAATTGCAGCCTCTACTTAATGCCTTAGTTATTAACATTACAATTACAAATTTAGAATAATATCTTAATTTATAACAGCTATAAAATATAATTAATTGTTGTTGCCATGTTTGTCTTGTCGACCACACCTTGCATATATTTTGCCAATGACTGCATCCCTAACATTTCCCCTAAGAAATAAATCAATATTTTAATTTCTATTTTTTGTACATCATGTACTATTTACAGTACAACAACCTAATATCTGCTTGTGAATCTATCAAGTTGCTGGATTTTAAACCTTACTCAAGAAATTTAAACTAAAATATGAAGTTCAAATCCCTCATTTCAAATTCTTCCAATCCAATTCAACCTTATGGTGTTGTGCAATGTTTTCAGGTGTCATTCGGTGTCATTGGACTGGGTATTGGAATTTCACTCCTCTCGTGAGTTCTTTACCGTTAGATTTTTACCCCTGTATCCTTAAAATGGAGGCTGATTGCGCATGATATGCAGGTATGGTTTTGGGGCATACTTTAATATCCTCCCAGGATCTGAATGGTCGGCTATAATGCTAACATATGGCTTCCCTCTTGCAATTATTGGTATGGCTCTCAAGGTAAAGTTTTTCTATTTTGTGAGACTTTATGACTATCACTCGACAAATTTATCATATGATTTTTGTCTTTTAAGTATTCGCCTTTTCTAGTTTGAATATAATCTGGGAATCATATATTCAATTATGTGCATTGACCAGGGAAACTAGTCCATGCACTTGCAGCCTAGTCTTTGGATTAAGATTTCTGGTAGTCCAAGTCCATATTAGTAGGCTATGGATTCTTTCTTCTTTGTTTCAGAAAAACCAATATATACATATGAGATGTTGCACAAATATTTAAGATGTCTAAGTTGGAAAGTGTGAATGGAATGCCCTCCAATTTTTCTTTAATTTGCTACATCTCATTGTTCCCTCTTTGATACAGCTCTTCTGGATTTCCTTATGAACTTGGCTTTTAAAACAACACCTAAAATGTCGAAATAGATTATTAACTGCATTAACTTAATGAAACTGGCAGTGAAATGATGTTACTTTCCCTTTCACTGAGCTGCAGTATGCAGAACTGAAGCCCGTTCCATGTTTAACTTATTCTGATGCTGCAATTTTAAGAGAAACAAGTGCCACTCCAATCCTTAAACAGGTATCTTTATCATCTGGCTTTTCTTGAGTGATTTTGAGTCCGAAGATTTCAATTTTTCCTTTACTGATTTTAGTTCAAGATTTTGAAAACTTGGTTCAGTGTTGAACCAAGTTGACAGTAATTTTGTAAACTTAGATTGGTGCTGAACCAAGTTTAAAGTATCAGATGAATAGAGAGATGCTGAAGTAGAGAAATATTTTAAGCCCTTAGTTTTTGCAGATTAAAAAGAAAAAAGAAAAAAAAATCTATTTTTAAATTGGATTTTCGGTTTTAATTTTCAACTAGAAAAATTAGAAATCATTTTATATTTTTTATTTCTTATTTTCCATTTTTTCTCATCTGAGGTTGATAAAGGACTAAGAAAATAAAAAGGAAATTTGTATAGTAGATTTAGAGATCTGTAAGTGATTAATGGCCATAATTATGCATTTAAATACGGTGTGGCAGCTATGGTGGTAATGCAGATGAAATTACTGAAGTGATAATAATGGTGGTGTGGTGCCAGTGGTAATGGCGATACTGTTGATGGCAGTGGTGCACTGTTGATGGTAGTTTTACATTAATGATTTAGTTGTGGTGGCATATGCAGCAATGGTATTCCTGTCAGTGATAGGAGTGGTGTGGCTATCTTAGTGGTGGTTGTGGTGCTATTGGTGTGCTGTGATGGTAGTGGTAATGGTAAATCTGCTGTAGAAATCTTAGTGATGATGGTAGTATGATTAAAGAAAGAGTATAATGTATATATGGCATGGTGCATGCTCTATACTAATCATCTTTTTTAAAAGGACTGACTTTCTATGGCTTTAATTAGGTCAGGAGTGATGTTATTAGATACCGGTATGGAGATGAGCAGCATTTGGATGAGGCATTGAAACGAATTTTCCAGTATGGTCAGGTATGCTACATAACTGTTTTATACTAATTTCGTTTCCATTCTCAGCATTCTCATTTGTTTATCTACTTATCTACTATGGAGAGCACGTTAAGTAAAATAAATAAATAGGTAAAGTATATGTCCATGCTTCCATGCATCTGAATCAAGAGAATTTAGGTGCGTCCTTACACAATATTTCATGTATAGCTGAATGAAATGAAATTGTGTCTAATCCTTGCACAATATTTTATGTAGTTATTGTATGTAGTCGATGGAATGTAATTTATATTATACTCATAATTTAACTTTGTTCTCATGTTATTCTGCATTGATTTCAGGGTGGAGGAATTCCACGGAGGAGTGCACCTATTCTACAGATGATTCGTGAAGAGGTATGTTTCATTAATATGCATTCAGAAAAAATATCTGCTGATTAACCTACCCTCCTAGGAATATACAAATGACGAAGTGCTGGTTCTTTGGCATATTGGTCATTACTGAATGCATTTATGTTCAAGACTTCTAGTTCACAGCAAAAAAGGTTAACAATCTTAGTTTAAGCCTCTCCTGTTAATAATATGAAATTATTACCCTGGGCCTTGAATTTTTCTCTCTTTCATTGACTTACTGATTCTAAGTCTTGGAACCATGTAAATGGTACCTGCCTCCTAAAATACTTTACCGGATGAGATTCTTAATGAATTAGTGTCCATAACTTTTATTGGTGCAATTGTCATCTCTCAGGTAACGGGGGATGGTAAATACTGCCTGGTCCTGGTCTTTGAGGCAAAGGCCTTACAGTTGTCAGATTTTGAGAAAAGACAGGTACAATTGCACTTTCAAGCGTTCGTTATGTGTGAGATTTTATAATCATGTAGAGCTTGTTAGAAGTTCTTGGATGGGTAGTAAGACAATTAAATGAAAATTGCGCGTAATGCTTAAGCTGATGAAGCAATAATTTTCAGGCAAAATTTGCTTCATTCTTTGGACCAAATGTCACAGCTGAAGTTGGTGAGTTTTACATTTCATTTGATATATACACACACAGAGAGAGAGAGAGAGAGAGGATTTTAGAATTGCTTATATAGATATAATGAAATTTGCCTAATTACCGGTTGCAGCGAAGGGGGAAAACGATCTTTATGAAGTGCGACTTATTTCCAACTTAAATGCCAACGCATCACCTTCGCAAAGTGATTGATGGTATCATCCGTTCACTACAATTTTAGTTCATCAGCATAGCCTCTTTGTTAATATTATAATTATATATATATATATGTTCTGACGTTGTAGATTTCGTTTGTCTTTTATTTTTTCAAATTTGTAAAATTTTTGGAGAACCGAAAATATATAAAAAGGCAACAGGGAAATTTATAAATGAAATGATCGACAGTGATGACAAGGACTACATAAATCAACTGCAAGGCAATGAAGTACTTCCATTAACATGCGACCAGTACAAAGCTAACACTTTTTTTTTTTTATGCCATTTACATCCTGGATTTGTTTGTCTAAAATGTTACTGTAAAAATAGTTGTTCTTTGTTTTTTTTTCTTTTTGTTTTAGTTGCTACAAGATCCAAGACATGCCATAAATGACCTCCAACCATCTCCTTTTCATTGTCTACTTAGAATTTCAAATGCGTGATGCCTAAAACATTTGGTCATGTGTAAAAAAAATATATTTTAAATAAGTTTAAGTTTGTAGACTATATAAATTTAGGGGGGGGTATTTTACCCTCTCTAAGGATTACTTTAAATGATTTGGAATAAGTACGAGTAGTAAAATTTGAAATAAATTCAAATATGAATATTTAAATGAGTTTAGAATTTAGTAAAATTTTACACGGTTATGAATACAAGTAGATCAAAATTAAAAACATTAGCAGGATGTTGAGTCTATTTGAGCAGTCATTTTAAAAATATATATAATTTCATTGTTAAAAATTATGCTTCAAGTAACAGATGGTTGGATGAACTTTTGCCAGTAAAATTAGAGATTAAATAGTTGGAAGTGGCTGCCAGTTTTTAATTTGTACGTTTGCTGGTGGATGCAGACTTGAGAGCGCAAGAGAAATGAAGCATCAAAATGCTATAACATAAGGGTAAAGCCACAGACAAAGACACCCACGTGAACTCAAAGCTGTCAGCCATTTTCCACCATAGGAGACAAAGGAACAATACATAACATCACTTGTTTACTATAAGAAAAAAGGCAAGAAATAGAACACAAGTAATAGAGCACATAAAACCACCACCATGTGTTACCATCTCCACTCTGCCATCAAATGATTCCCTTCCCCCTCTCTCTCTCTCTGTGTTTTATGAAAGAGAAAGAATCTTGAAAACCCTCCAAATGTTCTTTTACCATCTCTAGCTCTCTTTCTCATAATCTTTTCTTTTTTAAAAAAATATAAAGTAATTGAGTTTTTAACATCCTTTAGAATTGAGAAGACAGATATTCCTCTTATTTCTTGGCTTGTGTTTCTCTCTCTGCCTTTTTCTCATCCATGATAAGCACCCACCTTGCATACTATTGCTGCTACTGCTACTGCACCTCCACATTTGCTCATTTTCCTTTTTCTTGCTTTCCTCTTTTTCTTTTTCTCCTTTTGTTGTTTCTTCTTTTCTTGATGGTGATGATGATAATGATCTTATTGTTTCTTCCTCTTCAATCACCTGCCATTCACATCATTGTCATTCTCACATTATATTCATTCTATTGTGCTTCTCTGAATCTTTTACATATCTTATTATTTTTCCCTAACTGGGAAATTAATGTTCAGTCACTTCATTAAAGTTTTTATTTCTATAAATAGCTTTTTTCTTCAGTGTTTTGACTATCCAACATTGTTTAACTGCAAAAACATGTACAAATAACAAGTATTACATTTGATAATATTAATTTAACATTACCTTGACATTAAAAATAATAAACAACTACTGCATATTTGTGGAACTATCATTTTGTACTAATTCTAATTCCTTCAAGGTTAAAGTGGTCCAAACTTCAAACCTTCAAGTGCCTGAAAAGTAATTTCGTCTATCCCAATAACAATGAGTGCCTTAAGATTTCCAAGATCAAATAATAGAGTTGTCACATTTTCCTTAACATAAGGTTGTGAATGGCAAGTGCACTGATACGATTATTTTGTTACTATCCCTGAAACACATGGAAATTTTTTCCAAAAAGAAGAAAGAAACTGAAAAGAGGCAGTGACTTGCAGTTTTCATCGAGTAACCCAAAGAATCAAAAGAAGAAAAAAAAAGTTCAAAAGAAAGCAGTAAAAAGAGGAGAGAAATTGACTCATCTTCATTATGCACCATATAAAACAAAGAGGACAAAGCTAAAGAACAGAATTAAAAATAATAAAACATAGATGAACAATCAAAAAAAAGAATTAAAAGGAGGGAATTTTGAAAAAAGAAAGCTTTTGTTGTCAGAAAAATGTTTCTGCAAAAAAAAAAAAAAAAAAAAAAAAAAACATAATACAAATGAATGTTTTTACTTAAAAAAGAAGGCTACTTGGAGGGAGATAATAACATGCAAAGGAATACTTGGATGTACACTTGGGGTCACATGTACCCATCATTTTGTTAGCGGGACCAATTATTATCGATTATAGTCCCCCACATTGATAGGGCACAGATTAATTATTATTTGTAAGGACAATTTATGCCAAAGAAACGTCTTATGCTTATTTTGCCTTTGGGTCACAAATGTACCCACCGTTGCTTCTGGACTACTGGGACCAATCTACTATTTTATAGTCCCCCACCTTGGAAGGGAACTGCATGTGTAACTATAAAGGACATCTACCAGGAAATCTTCTTTATCCAACCTTGACCAATTGCCAAGAGATAGATATGGGCAAGACATAAATGCATCAAGACAAGATTCATTCGGCTTTATCAAAAACAGAAATGAAAAGAAGAAACTAGCAATATTTTGAACTCCACTAGGTTCTTCATGACATCCTTATGCAAGTACTACGAAAATCTGAATGCATCTATCAATATTATCTATCCCCAGCTTAGCAGAAGGAAAGAAAGAAGGAAGCAAAGGGTATTGAATTTTGTAACCATGAACCTAATGCATGTGTTCCTACCTAATTAGCATCTTTAATGTGATTTACTACATAAATTTTCAAGTTTAATTGCTTCTTAGAGGAACATCTACACCACAGTAAAGCCTAATTAGAAAACAAAAACCTCTCCAGAAAGGTAAGAAAGCTTATCTAGTAAACCTGGTATAAATGCAGTTTCTCTTACACATGCGCGCACACACACACATATGTGTGTGTGATCCATCTTTTGTGGGTATAGAACTCACTATTTCTATGTCTGTTTAGGCCAATAAGAGATTATTTAAGTTTATCACTTAATTTTTCTATTAATTAAAACGTCTATATTTTGTAAGCTGTAATAGAATATAATGTAATGTAATCAAAGGCATTTCTAATGTAAATTTATACTAGAAAAATGCCTTTGATTACATTACATTATAGCTTAGAAAGAGTAGCATAACTAAAATTTAATTTGCCCTTAATTTGTATCCATGACTATAACTCATTGAAGTACTAAAAAGCAATAGTCTAGTACCTTTCCTTCAGCTCCCAACTTTCCATTACAATTAGGAGAATCTCCACCTTCTTCTTCACATCTTTTCAAGGTTAACCTCTCTATAATTGGAGGAGTTGATGCAGGGCTAGGGCTACTTGAACTAAGCTCAAATGGTGTACTTTGAGTCCCAACATCTCTAGTCAAACCCTCCATTTTCTTTTCTACACAGACAAAATCACATTAATTTTTCAACAATTATGGCTTTAACCAAGTACCAATTATGACTTCAAATAAAAACAAAATAAATAAATAAAGAGGAACCTTGGATTGGAAAACGAAAACTATCGTGATCTGGTGTAACATCATGGGAAGGCTTTGTCTGGACTTTCTTCAAATGGGTAGAGTACATAAGAGGAGCAGACATTGTAATTCTGTTTGTTGGATTTCTAAATGATCTTCCACTAAGTGTTTTAGCTGATAAACATTCCATTGGAACTTCTCCTGAAAGTGGATTACATATATACTTCTCTGCTTCATTCCATTTTGAATTTAAAGCAAAGCCATCCGGTGATAAACATTCCCAGCTATTATACCCTGCTCTTGCTTGCAATGCTGCACACGTAAAAATATAGCAAAAGCCAAAAACTTCAAAAAACCCACATCATTTTTATACGAAAATTTGACCTTTAAAATAATAAGAATTAAATTAATTAGTAATTATTAAAGGGACTCACCTTTGAGAGCAGTGGTGAAGGAGTAAGTTGATGGGTCAATTTCTTCTAAAAATAATATATAATTAGAGAGTTATAGTTGAGCCAAAGTAAAATAGGAGACAAATTTTAATTAAGTGCAATAATAACAAGAGAGTACCGTTAAAGGGATAGCCAGGAGAAGAAGGAGTACTAGAGATAGTAATGTTTGATCTAAAAGATCTTGCATCTTCTCTTAAACTAGTTCGGATATGTGAACCAGAGAATCTTCTTGATTTGGTGTTTTCACGACTGATTTGAGCTCTTAAAGCCCATTCTCTGAGATTGAAGTCTGGTTGATGATGGTCTCGTCGTCCAGAACCATAAGGAGATTGAGATTGTTCTATTGTGGAAGCCATGAATATTGAGTTGGAAGTTTGTAAATTCTGTTTATTACAGAACTGCTATCCTCCTCCCTCACCATTTTATAGCTGGTTTTCTTGCCATATCAGCATCTGACGTAACTGAATCAACATGTAACCAAAGTCCCAATTTCATTTTGACCATGAAATAAATAAATAATCCATGTCATTGGGACCCACTCTTGTGTTCTATTGAATCTCATATGGGTATTTAGGTAATGGAGAGCAAAAATAATTATAAAATGATTATTGAGATATTTTTTACTCTCCTTTTGATGATTAGATGAAAATTTAATCCATGAGAAATGGTTTTGGATATAAAAATATAATTTAATTATATATATCATTGATTCTACAGAATTTAAATTGACAACATTTATTTTTTTTTTTTTAATTGAAGTGTGTATTAGGTCCAACTGGAAGATTAAAATTTTTTGCCTAAGAACATTTACAAACAAAAGATTTCCATTTTTCTATATTTATATTTATATTTATTATTCCTCTACGAATATTATGCTGTAGTCAACTCATTTTCATTACTAATGAATTATTAAGTTTTCAAAAAAACTACACCATATCAATATTTTGTATATAAAAATCGAAAACTCTAAAAATCTATTGTCAGTGTAGAAAAATATGCAATATCACTAAAATTTGTAAGTTCAAATGCACAATAAATCATTTACGAAGTTTAAGATATTCCAAAATTAAAATTTTAGGGGTGAATTTATATATTCATCTTTTTTTTTTTTCTGTGAGTAAGTAAATGAAATTGCAGAATTTATGTTTCTTAGTCCTCAATAAGGTAGCAGCAGAAAGTATTATATGAGCAATAGTGCTCATGTGGTACATAGTGGGTCACTATTTTTTGTCTCATAACACAAAATTAGCTTGACAATATAATTCCAATATTCCAAATGGGTTCAATATTCACTATAAAAGTGTGTATGAACAAATTAAAAAGTTTCAAATAGTACAACATATTAATCAATAATTAGGGTTCTGATTTTGATGCAATTTCTATTTTGATCATTATATTGAATTTATAAAAGAAATTCCGAACTTTATATGTAATTTTAATTGTATCCTAAATTCAACTTTCTTTTTTCATCGTTATCAATTTCAATTTTAGTTACAATAGTACTTTAATATTAAATTATACTCAATATTAAAGTAAAAAATAATATTTTATTCATTAAATTAGGTACAATTAATGAATATAATATTATTTTTAAACTGCATCCAATATTAAAATAAAAAATAATATATTCATCATAAAAATGGAATACGTTTTATTTATTTATATAATATTGACAATATGTAATGATTCACTAAAAATAAAATTATAAGAGACCTAACTTAAGTATAATTTCAATAAACCTAACTAAAATTCCATGCTTAAAAATGACAAAACAAAAGCCTAAACAAATATTTTATGTTTAACTAACTAAAATTTATTTTTTTTATTTGACTTTTTATGAATTTAAAAAAAAATAAATATTAGTTAGAATATTGTTAAACATTTAATTTTTCATTAACCTAACCATGTAGGTTCAACGAAAATAATATTTTATTTATTAAATTAGTTACGATTTGAGATCAATCGTACTGTTGTAATTAAAATTAAAATTCAGAATATTAGGATAAAAAAAATTAGATTTATGGTACAATTAAAACTACTTGCAAAATTTGAGGTATTTTCTATGATTTAGCCACTTAAATTCAATGTCCTATTTAGTTTTTTTTTTTTTAACCATCCGGTGTCCGAAAACACATTGGCCTAATTAATCCAAATTCACATTAGTGGCCCACAAAGCGGGCAAAACGCTTCCTTTCAAGTATTTTAAAAGGACTCCATAGATTTGAACTCAAAATCTTTTATTAAGAGAAAAAAAAGTCCATATCATCCCATCTCATCTCTGAAGGATCAATGTCCTATTTAATTACTATAATATGAAAGTAAAATAAAATTACTTTATTGAGTGAAAATATCAAGAATTACTATCACTATTGTTCTTCTAAATTGGAAAAATACTCATTATAAGAATAAATGAATTTCTTTAGAAAAGAAAAAAAAACATAAAAAGAGGATGTGAATGTGATGATGCCAACATCCACCGTTTCCATGTTCATGTGCAAAACATAATAGCAAATTTGGATCCTACTCAATTTTGCTTCCATGTGACAGCATTTAATCATGGAAAATAAGTAATTTGATTGGGCCAAATGTATAGTTTGTACCCTATATTTTCTAAAAAAGTTTTATGACCCTTTATATTTGCAGGTTCCGATAAAGTTCATTTATTTATTTTTTTCGTATTTAATAGGTGTCTATTCTACCCAAATAAAATGCGTGACTCAAATTTCCTTACGTGTGAAAAATGTAATGACACGTCAGAGAAGGAGAAATTCATCATCGCTGCATAAGATTAGATGGCTTCAAATATGCATTTGGTAAAAAATATTCCTATGGGCATTGCCCCTCCCCCTTTCTCTCTATATCAGTTGCTACTCAAGAAGTAAAGAAACAGTTACTTTTCTACACTTCCACCACTGCTGTCATTGCTGCCGATGCCACCATCTCCTCCTCCTTCTCTTTCGTCTTCCTCTTCTACTTTCAAAATCCATCAAATTGGGAGAAAGAAAAAAATAAATCTTTTTTTGCTTTTTAAAAATATTTTAATTTACTTTAATGATCTTTAGAGCACAAAATAAAAAAAAGAGCAGAAGTTTGATCTACCAGAAAAAGAAAGTTAAATGAGAAAATAAAAAAAATAAAAAAAATGGGTGGTTGTTATTCAAAATTGGAAAGAGAAGAAATGACTTTAAGGTGCAAACAAGAAAAAACATAAACATGTTTTATCATCACCACCATTTTTACCTCCCACACCTCTACCTCGTCCTCCAACAATGAGTCCTAGATCAGACGTATGAACATTGATAACCGTTTCTCCACTACCCCATCCTCCTCAGCCACCATCGTCGTCACTTTCGCCACCTCATTCATCAAGTTGAGATTTTTGAGATTCTTTTGTTCCTCCATCTCCTCTGGCATTATGGTCGGTTAGTGAGGAGGAATAAGATGAGGTGACAACATGACAATTAAATAAAATTTCACTCTCTTTACACTCGCGTGGGTACTCACGCATCACTTCCAGCGTGGCGAGATATCTATTAAATGCAAAAAAATAAATAGAGATACTTTATAAGACTTTCGTAAAGTATAAGGACCCTATGTTCAAAATATTAATATAATGACAATGACCAGACAAATATTTATACACAGTTGATAATGATAGTAGTGAGTGGAGACTTGCATACTAAATCGGGGACTAAAATGATTGATTGTTATACGAATTCAGAATATTAGTAACTTCTTGTGCTTCTCTGTCTTAGAGGTAATATTTGGTAAATTTTTAACTTTTTATTGATTAATTTTTCGGCAGACTTTTTGTTGATTAATTTACTTTTATTAAATTCTGTGAAGTATTTAAATTACGATTATTACGATTTTATTAAAACTTCGGTTATTCTTTCCAAAACAGAGGGATTAAAATGTTAATAGAAATCATAAGTTAGAGATTTCATTGTTAATTTGATTATAATTTAGGAATCAATTTTTTAGTGAAATGACAATCAAAAGAGACTATTTTGCACAGAATAATCAAAGTGTCACCGAAATCATAAATTAGAGATATCATAGTTAGTTTTTTAGAATAGAAGTGCTTTTGTGTTGATTTAATTATAATTTAAAAATTAATTATAATTTTTCCATAATATAATGTAATAGAAGTATTTCTAATATAAAATTACACTAGAAAGATATTGTACATAACCGTAACAAAATGTAAAGAGGATTTTAATTATTGGTACCAGATTACGTTTCTTTTCTTTCTTGTTGAAGATATAGATGTGGCAGATACAAGTAGATATCAGTGTTGGGTTGTTTTCAGAGAGTGGGTTCTTTGGATAACGAGAGGGGAAGGAAAAACAGGAACATGAGGGCATAGGGCCTATAATAGGAAGTCCATAATAGGAATATGTGTATGTGATTGTGGGTGTACTGTGCATTGAGCATGTGCATGTGCATGTCTTGTGACTCTCATCATCTTCATGAAAATGAGTGAAAGATTGAAAGAAACAAAGGGGTCCTCCTCATATTATGGGGGCAGGAATTGGGTCCCACTTAGGACTTATCATGGCCATCAATTTTGTCTCATTTTGTATGGAATGTAGGTTTCATTGATAGGGTTTGCCTGTGGAGCCTTTGTTTTTTTTCCCTTTTCCCTTTTGCTCCTTCTCTGTCTCTCTTATTGGGTTCTCCTGCTTCATTTAATCTATAAAGTTTTCCAAAGAGATCCTCTTTTTCCCATTGCTTTTTACTCGGTTTTTCTTTGTTCTCCGAATTTTTTCTTTTTTTTTTTTTAGAATGTCTCTGAAGTTTTAGAATGACATTTCATGGCTTTGCTTTTGCATTTTCTAGAAAGAATAGAGATTAAAGCTTTGGATTTGAGTTTTCTTAATTACTAAGTTTTATCCATTTATGGGTATTTAGTATAAATTCTTTTGCACCCCATTCTCGATCACATCTTTTCTTAACCAAGTGGAAATAAAGAAAAGCAAAAGTTGATATATAATAGCATTATATCAAGAAATTATGATTGAAATTTAGATAACCATGACACTTGATTCTCACACCTAAACGGAAAACGAAGTATGGGTCGAGCTACACGATTGTGCGGGGCAAGTCCACCCGCTTACATTGACAGTCACATAGCTGAATCCTGTGTCTTGCAACAGCACAGAAACTCAGAATGTAATTTCATGACCTTCGTTTCATGGCTATTTTGGCCTTCTGCTTCAAATAAGACAATGTGAACTCCGCAGCACATTTTTCCTCAACTCGTAGAAGCCGGTAGGGTAGCAGGGGTTGCTTTGAGTTATCGGATAGACTCAACTTTCAAGATCCCAAAATCCATAACAAGAATCCATGTGCTTCTGATTTCACCTTGAAAAATTGACGAATTTTAATAAAATTGAATGAAGCCAATTATAAGTGCTAATGAAAGAGGAAAGCAACTTTAGTTTAGCCATCAAGCAATCAAAATAAAATATGCATAATGTTATTCAACCATGGCAGCTGAAACAAGCAGCTTGAAAATTTTAGATTCAAATGACTAAAACACTAATTGTTTCAACATTCAAATTGGAAGAGTAATCGCAGCGCAAAGATTACTCATTGCCCACAGCTTTATCAAAAGAAATCCACATATAATAAGGTAACTTTGGTGTGTTAACACTTAAAAATTCCCATGGTGATGAAATATGAGACACATAGCCTTGTTAAGTGGGCCTCACTTCAGCAACCCAGTCAGTTCTCTGATTTCACCTTTTTAATCACCTCAGCTAGAAAATGATTGGGGACCGAAATTGGAGCTATTACTTTTTTAAGTAACTATATTTTGTTCCTCTAATCAATCTAAATGATGATATCAGCTGACTTAATCATTGCTCAACACCAGTCACCATACATGGTCTTACAGATAGAAGAATGATAAACTGCGTAATTCTTGAAAGCCAAAACTGAATGCATTCTTCAACAACGATTGATTAAAAATCTCAAGAACCTTTTCTCATTGATGTTCACATATGACAATTGCTCCACTATAATCATTTTTATTTGGTTCTCAAATGCCTAATATTTATTCTCTCACCTTGTTTATAAATCTAAAGCCTCTTGTCATATGTTCTGAAATCTTTTTCTCTCAATGTTTTCTCATCTATTCAAAACTTCAAATCACGCTTCCTTCAAAAACAAAATGTACTACACAAATTCCTTCTTTCTTTTTTCTGGAGAACTACATAATATTTACATCAATCTAGCATGATGATGATCCTAAGTTCCTAACTACTAACTAGTATTGCAATGCAAGATATGGTACATACATACCAATGTATTAATACCAGAAGGGGTATAGTCTCAACAGAATATTTTGATCAGAAGCAAAGAGTTGCATATCAAGGAGACAAAGTGAAACGGTTTGAAAATCATACAGAACATTGTTATGGATCTTAACTTAATCCATGCCCAGATTGTGTTTCTTGGGAGAATACATTTTTTTATTGAATAGGATTGAGAATGGTAAATTTCATTTATAAACTGGTCAACGCCGATGGCAGTACTATGCCAGTGACGCAGTTAAAAAACAAATATGAACAAACCAAAAAAATCTGGCTTCTTTTGTTAAGAAACAAATTTAAAAAATGCCACATTCCAAATCAATGCAACTCAAACACAGTTGTGTACAAGGAAGAACCAGGTATACTGAATTTTAGAATGTATTTCATGCCACAAAATTTTCAGGCTCAAAAGAAAAGGCAATTATTCTTGGCAGCTTAAGACAAGATGCAGGTAATTTCCTTCTATCACCTTAATTTTTCTTTTTTAATAATTATTCTAATATTCATAAATCAGATATGACAGATACAACCACAAAGAACGATAATGATTTCATACCTTCAAGAGCTCAGTGTTCTCAAGGTCTCATGTACCAATATAAGAATAAAACAACTGCAGCTCATGAATTCAGCAACATAAGGACAACGGATAACCAAACCATGGTAACTAGGAGAATGTGCTCAACTGAAATTCAAGACATACAATGAGTAAGATCCCACAGGTAGATTAGTTATACATTAGTAAAAAAGGAGTTTTTAAACAAAACCGTTCAAAAGCACTCACTTCCATATGAGTACTGATCCAGGAATCCATAAAACAGTGATAATCATCTAATATGACCTGGAAAATAGACTTCATACAAAACTTGGGCCATCAAAAGACAGTACTGTGGAAGCAAGATTTATATTTGAGAGAAGAAATACAGTGCAGATACTCACCATTTTAAAATTAGATAAACTCCAATAAACTTCAGGGAATTGCATAGGAATACATATTTCCTGCTTAATCAGCAAAAATATTGTCAAGAAAATATTTGATTACACAAAATTTCACTCAGTTATTTTGGTTCCAAAAATAAAATTAGATCAGAAATGATTTTTATTTTTGTCAATGACTTTCATATTTAGGAAAAGTCAATCCAATAATATGCGTCTAGGAAAATTAAAAAAGAAATTAAAAAATCTTTAAGATTTTTGTAAGATAACAAGATATACAAACCAATGCCATTAAAGACAGCATAAAATAAGTATGATGTGAGTAAGGGTATTGATCATAAGCCACAAAATTGTATATACTTATGTTTAGTTTTTCCCTTATCATTTCTTGTTCGAGGGAAATGGATGATGGTCTAAGGAGTATGTAAATATTTCAAAATCAGCAATCCTTTTCCTTTTTTCCTAACTTTTTAAATTCAAGTGCTCAAGTAGCATGCTAGAATGAAGAAAGTTGAAGATTACCTTGTCCAAGAAGCAGAATAACATTTGCAGCCAATGGTACAAGATCTCGTATATTTTCAGCGGAAAAAATTGCTTGAATCACTAGCAAAAGAAAAGGAGCCAGAAAGGGGGGAAAAAAAAAAAGGAAGAAAAACTGAGAATACATGCTGGAACATGGAACTTATTCAACTCAAAAACAAAAGGTGAAAATCTCTTAAAATATTCAGGCAAGAATCAGCAGCTAATTATCTATTGGACAAAATTTTCCATACTATCAAGACATTGCAAAATTGCTCCACTGCATTTCATAGAATAGTTGGTAATGTACAATTTAAATGTTAAAGAAGCAACAGAATGAAAACATTGTAATTTAAATTGAAAGATAACTCTACATTAAAGAAGCAACAAGAAGCAGGGGCTCGTGGAAACCTGAGATTTGCATCGGCTTTTCCTGACTCTCATCTCCGTCATTTTTATTAATAGCAATGTCCATTTCAGATGCCATCATCATGTGCACTGAATGAAATCCATCAGATATCCAGAAGGTTTGAATTCCTGCAGGATTATGGCGAATTGCCTCAGTTATGTAGACAAGCTTATTATAAAAGAATTAAACCAGTGAGCACATGTTTTCCCATATAGAAGCCAAAACGGCACTAAAACATTGTCCTTAACTTGAAAGCTTCACTAAATCTGAATTTCATTTTTATCAAACATGATATGAAGCTCCATTCCCCACTTCACCTGGAATCTAAGCAGGTGCCCATCCCCCAGCAGAAAAAAAAAAAAAAAAAAAAAAAAAAAAAAAAAAAAAAAAAAAAAAAAAAAAACCCAAAAAAAAAAAAAACAATTTAAAAAAACAAAGTTATTTTTTTTTAAA
>CANUEP010117725.1:0-21266 GCA_947857235.1 Jatropha podagrica | reverse complement strand
AATTTAAAAAAAAATTTTAAAAAAAAAAAAAAAAAAAAAAAAAAAAAAAAAATTTTTTTTATTTTAAAATTTTTTTTTAAAAAATATTTTTTTTATTTTTTTTTTTCTTTTTTTTTTTTTAATTTTTTTTTTTTTTATTTTTTTTTTTTTTTTTTAAAAAAAAAAACCCATACCCCCCCCCCCCCCCCCCCCCCAACAATAGTATACTTCAAGGATAAAACAAATAAAAAATACCAAGTACACTTAAAAAGGCTGAAGAAGCAGAAAATACTTGATTTTTATTAGGTTAAAAATTTTTACAAGTACAAGAAATCCCTATACTATGCCTATAAAAGCTATACAAATTTTCCTAAACTATAAATTTTCATAACTACCACGTTCAGAAGGAGTAGGCGAGCTAGCTCCTGAAGAAGGTTGTCGCTCCCCTTCATCGCCATCAGCACCATCTGGATAGATGTCATTCACCCACCCCTAGTCCGCCTCCGCCTGCCTCGCCTTAACCTCAGTTAGTATGTTTTTCCACAAGCTTAGGCAGGCTTGAGCCAAATCATCATCTTGAGACTCCTCTCACCCCTTCATCGCTTCAAGCTCAGCCTTTAACTCCTTGAACTTCCCGTCCATCTCCTTCATCTTAGCTTCCAAACCTTTGTTCTTATCCAACAAGCACCATTTCTCCTCGCGCAACTTCTTTATATCAGAGTTACGAGAGATTAGCTAGTAGACTCCATCTCATTATACTTCACCTCCAGCTCGGTGTTGCTTGACTTAAGCTTTTGCAATTGTTCGAATTGAAGGGTATTAACATTTATGACTTGAAGGAGGCACTGATTTATGAGATCAGTAGTTGCTCGGTCATAATAGTGTTAAAAAAGAGCTTATCAGCTAGAAAAAGACAGGCCCGAGCTAACTCTTGATTGGGGCCATCTTCCCTAACACTACAGTTTGCTGTATACCTATTAATGAAATAGGATTGAGGATCTGCACCTTGGGTTGTTGAGCTGGAAGAGGGCCAGAAGAAGGAGTAGATGGGCGAGCAGAACCTGAAGTTGACTTTTCTCTTGCCCTTTTTCTTGACGATTCATTTGAAGGAATAGAAACAGGTGGACTAGTCACCGGTGCAGTGGTTGGCTCGACTGAGGCTTGTTCAATAATTGGTTCGGAGGGAGGAGGCACCCCCTCAGGAGAATCAGATGACGCTCGCTACTTCATAGTGTCGGCGATCTTAGATATCTTTGAGCCTCTTCTTTCTTAGGAGCCATGCCTACATAAAACAAAAAAGAAAATTAAAATAAGTTAGTTTAATAACCCTAAATAAGAACATTGAAGGAATGAAAAATATCGTGATCAGAAGGATTTGGCCTATCTGGCCCACTAGGCGAGCGAAGGGGATAACTATCAGCTATCACCTTCCTCAATCAATAGATCCGAGCCCCTTAGCCTTTATGGACTCAGCAACATTTTTGTCATAGGTAGTAAGGGGAGGAAGTTGGGAACCCTGAGTGGCAGACCAATTGTTCGGATACCAAACCCACCATCAAACTTGACTAGGAAAAATTTGGACTTCCAGTTCTTCAAAGATGATATCTTTGATTTCTTAGCAAAGATGTTGCAGTTCACCTTTGCTTGAAGAAAACAATGATCCTTAGTGGGGCGGTGGTACAACTGATGTAGCTCTTGAACTACACTGGCACTCAAGTCATTCCCATCTTCTTTAGCCAAAGCAATGGTAGCACAAAGAAACCTAAGGCCATTCGGATGAAGCTAACTTATGGTTATTCGATAGTTGTACGAGTAGTAAATGTCAAGCAGCTCGCCCTCATCTATATTCGAAGGTATATCCGCCATTATAATATTTTCTTTCCTCCCCTTAACCTCCTCTTGACTAGAATCTTCCTCCTCCTGAGGTTTGCGCATAGGGCGCTCAGAGGGCTCACTTGTGGGGCGCTTAGAGGGCTCACCTGTGGGGCGTCCAGAGGACTCGCCCCTTGAAAGATCAGACACTATTCGAATGTCCTCGCTACTAGAAGAGCTCATAATCTCAATCAAAATTTTAGAAAGAAATCGATAAATACAAAGAAAAAGAAGAAAAAACTTACTAAAGTTAACAAATTGTAGTGAGAGAAATAAAGAAGGAGAATTCTAGAGAGAGATGCTCTAAAGTTAAGAAGTAACAGAAGTAAGAAATGAAATGAACTGGCTTTTATAAAGGCCAGGTGAGGCAAACAAAGAGCTGCACCATTTAATAAGGCAGCCCCTCATATAGACCGAAGCCTCAAGCTCCACAAAAACAATAATTACCCCTAGTCAAAAATAAAATAAAATAAAATAAATATATATCTAAATAAATATAAGTAATAATAAATAAATCAGACATACATTTGTACATAAATGATCAAAATGACTAAGGGGAGACTACTTTTAACATATAATAATAATTATTATTAAAACTCCCTAAAATAATCCTAAAAAAGAAATAAATCAGGACTTAGAATCTTAATATAATACAGACTGTTCGGATTGCAATATATATACCTAAATCTTACCCTAAAATCGGGTTAACTACAATCATAATCTCTCCCAAATTTTTGAGATTTTAACAGACCTCAATATGTGATTTTTATCTCAACAAAAGAGGGAGTAGACTACAACCTCAGTAAAGAGGGAGCAATCTAGATCCTCAACATGAAGGGAGCAATATGCAACCTCAATATCGAGGAAGCAATATCAATCACAATATCAACTTCAACAAATGAAGTGATACCGGCAGAGTAATAACCATAACATAATATCAACTCCAACAAATGAAGTGGTATTTGAGAAATAACTATGTCTATTAATTACTGTGAAATTGTAAATCATTTCATTCATATAACAATATCATAATCATATTAGGCAACATTTCATTTCACAAATATTGCTAGAAACATTCAATCATAGCCACCTTTAAACAATAAATAATAACTAGCCAATATTCTTCCTTTTCATAAAATAAAACTAATAATAGAATCACAAGAATCATTTAGAAATCATATTATATCAAATCACACTTTTTTTCTTTCATAATCATAAAAATAATATTTCAATAACTCTTTCAAGAAAATATCACTTTATAAAATATTGCTGAAATTAAATATATTTAACTTTAATCAAAATAAAAAGTTAATATTGCATTAACCTGAATTGGAAGACTCCCTTAGCCACTCTTCTCTATTTACTGACTCTTAATCCATTTCTGTAGTTTATCCCAATCTATAATCAAATTACAAAATGTACTTTAATTCTTTGTTCCCAGTCCTATGTTGCTATATAAATTCTTAGAATTGTTATTTACAATTGTTATGCATTCTATTTTCTTCAATGTCATAAGTTTATATTCTTAATAGATTAATTAAATTAAATCCTCATAATTTCATTTATCACTAAAATATTTAATTCTTTACATATTTAAATTCATTTATCATTCAAATACATATTTAAATTCATTGTTTCTTTATCAACTAAAGAAGTCGTCAAACTTTACTTAATTGTATTTATTTAAATCATTTAGTTACTTTATTTTCTTAAATAAACATGACTAAACTAGGTTTTACTTAAGAAATTATATTTTATATCTCAAATAAATTTGTAGTACTTTCTTTTTAACTTCCATTAAAATAAATGCTTAGCTTGCTTAATTAGAATTATTTAATTAAACTTGGTTTTCTTTTAGAAAACATAGTTTATTTTTAAACCATTTTAGTAATTACATTTTTATTCTATTTACAACAAATATTTATTTGAATTTATAAAATCAAGTTTATATATTAGAATGACATCTCAATCCGGCAAAACGATCCTAAGAGGGTGGGTAGAGCAGGGCTCCTAGCGAGCTTTTAGGATGACAGGCTAGCTAGTGTGGTGAAATGCGGGACACATAAATGAATCAGATAATATGTCAAAAAGGGGGTAACTAAACATCAGAGGTCTCTTTTGGTGGAATGGCTGGAGAGTTGGAAGAACTCCAGGGTTATGCATGCTTGCTTGACAGAAATCTTAGGATGGGTGACGTTTTGGAAAGTTTCCATTTCACCTGCAGGACAAAACCGTGCGGGTCTTGCCGATCTAGTATAGGATGGAACCAGCTTGATCCAAAGCGGACAATTCCTCTGGTGGTTGGAGTTAGGGCATTACAATATGGTATCAAAATCTGACCCCCCTCTAGTAGATATATGATTTGGGGATGAACCACACAGAAGATGGTGGGCCTGTGACATCCCGACCCAGCAAAGCGATCCTAAGAGGGCGAGTAGAGCAGGGCTCCTGGCGAGCTTCTAGAATGACAAGCTAGCTAGGGTAGTGGAATGCGAGACACAATAATGAATCAAGATCATATGTTGAAAAGGGGATAAATAAACATCAGAGGCGTCTTTTGGTGGAAAATGGCTAGAGAGTTGGAAGAACACCAGGGTTAAGCATGCTCGCTTGACAGAAATCCTAGGATGGGCGACCTCCTGGAAAGTTTTCATTTCACCTGCGGGACAAAATCGTGCAGGTCTTACCGATCTAGTATGAGATGGAACTGGCTTAATCCAAAGTGGACAATTCCTCTGGTGATTGGAGTCAGGGCATTACACAAGCTCCCTATATATAGACATTTCATTACTAATACAATTTATATAGCCCATCCATCGGGCATTTCTCAATAATTTTCCATCTGCCATTCTCGACATTTCTCACTTACAATATCAATATTTATATTGTCTTATATTTGCTAATTATCAATTTAGCTATCTCTCCATTTTAAATTTTCACAATTAACTAATCTTATCACTTTAGTTAGCAATTTCATTAATAAATTGGCAATTTAATTTGTGCTATCATTCATTTAATTTATTTATTTATTATCATGCCAATTTAATTAACTACTAGATTAATTTTCCAATTGAATTTACACTGAAATTAAGCAATTGAAATATAAATTATACTGATAAAAAATTGGACATTAGATTCGTATTTGGTGTGCGAAATCCAAGATTCTGCCTCTCAGGTGTCTCGTTGAATTGTCGCCGGCCGGTCACCAGACCACCACCATCGCCATCATGTATAGTAGTCGGAATGTCGAACCTCAACCAAATCGTGCAATCCTTACGCCTCTAAGCTCAAAATCCAACGGGGAGTCCATTTTTGTTGTCATTTTACTGAGATAAGTCATCTAATTGGCTGGAACGGGCTTGATAGCCATGAAGCTCCACTGTTCATGGTGGTTTCACCATTCTTCACCAATAAGTTTGTTTAACAAAGGGAAAATGTTCACATAGCATTGAGGAATCAATCACGCCCCTTCTTAGAGTGTGTAGTGGTCAGAAACAATGAGGATTTGCCTAAGAAGGATGTCGCACAGTAACAACAACTTCAACCACGTTTCTCCTTAAACTAAAGCTCAAATCGAGCAAACCTAGGCTCAATTCGTTCTCCTCCCAACAAGTAGCACTGTAAGAATATCGCCATTTAGAAATGAAATTTTAGAAACAGACATGTCCATTTCCATTTAGAAACGGATTTGCAACGGATTAGAAACGAAAAATAATCTTGTATCTTTGACCATCTTTAGGAATGGATTAGAAATGAAAAATTTTAGAAACAAAACTTCCGTTGCTAAAGTTGGCGGGAAATCAACACGAGCAATGGATCCTAGACAGATATAGAAATGGATATTAGCAACAGATTTATTATCTGTGGCTATTTTCATCGGGAGAAGTTCCTATTTACTAAAATAGATTTGAAACAAAAATTGAAAACGGATATGTGATCTGTTGCTAATGTATAAAACAATTAAAAAAAAAAGGATCTAAATGGCATCGTTTGAAACTTGAATTTTTAGAAATGGACATGTAGTCCATTGCTAATTAATAAAACAATAAAAAAAAAATTGAAAGAAACGACGCCGTTTAAGCCATCCCCTTCTCTTAAGTGTTAAATCCTTAATTTCATGAATTCTTTGCTACATTCACCTTCTTTGTGTAAACACAGCACTCTTGTCTCGATCTCACCCTCTCTTTCTCTTGATCTCCGACTGTCAGTCTCTCTCTCATCTCCTGTCTCTCTCTTTTCGTCTTTGCGTAAGACCGGCAACCACCAAGAGCTCCACCACCGCGCGCAGCACCACAAGCCTTCCTCTGTCATTCTGTCGTTCTCGTTCTCGTTCTCCTTCTCTTACTGTGTTTCTTGTCCTTCTCCTTTTGTTATCGTTCTCAATTAGACGATAATGGTAAGGTGAGTTTCCATTTTGTTTTTCGTTTTCATTTAGGGTTTACTGTGTTTTCCTTCGATCTAAATTAATGAAGGATTTAATTTTAAACAAAACCTGCATAGCGAGCAGCTTTTGTCCAGCGTCCTTCGCCATGGATGGCAACATAGTTTATAAGCGTAAAGTCTTCTTCCACAATCCATGGACCTTTCCTTGTGTCCAAATCTTCTTCTTTTTGGTAATCTTTATCGAGAATCATCTGACGATCTTCTTGGTTTGCGTTTACAAGAGATCCAAGTTTGAGGCCCAAGTTCATGCCATCAGTTTTCTTGAAATTTGCAACTGAACTGCTACTATGATCACAAGAAGACTGAGAACAACTTTCAAAAGTATCATCACCCGCATCAATTTATAAATTAAATTGACTGAGAAGACTGTAAAAATTAAAATATTGAAATGTTTGATAATGTATAAATTAAAAAAATTAAAAATTAAGCAGGATTAAAATATTGAAAATAATTTTTTTTTCCGATTGAAAAAATAGACACGGAATATAAGAGAGTTTTAATTGTCAATCAAAACTTTAAAAACAGATTTAGCAACAAAAGACAATTTAGCAACGGAATTAGAAATGAAATTAGCAACTGTATGATTTTGCTTTTATTTTGTGCTAGATATTAGAAACAAAAGTCAGATATGGATAAAACAAGTGAAAACGTAACTAGAAACGAATTAGCAACGTATTGAAAACAAATTTAGAAACGGAATGAAAAAGGTTCAAAAATGAAATTTGTTCCCAAAAAGTTAAAAATTAGAGACAAATTTCTTGAAAAATGAAAACAGATTGATCCACTGCCATAATAGAAATGGATGACTATATCCGTTTCTAAACTGTATTGGAAATGCCCATTATTGTTAGAGACGAAATCTGTTTCTAAACTATTTTAGCAATAGATTTTTCTCATTTAGAAATGAAAATTTTCATTTTTAAATGACGATTTTCTTAAATGACGATTTTCTTTTAGTGCAGAGCATCTTGTAGTTCATAATCACTTGTTTCCATGGTATTTGGCCAAAGAGTGGAGGAGGGGAAGAGATGGCGTCTATGTCGGGCTAGAAGAGAGAATGAGAGAGAGTGTGAGGGTGAGAGAAAGCTTTTCTATTATTATTATTATTATTATTATTATTATTATTATTATTATTATATTGTTATTTTCTTTTTCCTTGTTTTATTTTCTCTTCGTTACTATTCTCTTTCTATTTTTCTTTTCTAATTAATGTTATCTTCGAATAGATAAAAATATAACATTTATTAATGTATATATTTTTAACAATTAATTACTAGCCCTTTAATATATAATTCACTAGTAATTATTTATACATTCTTAATTTTGACAAATAAGTATGTAAATATATTTCTAATTTATATGTTAATAATTAATTACCAATATTTGTTAACAATAACTAATCAAATAAAATTACTAATTCAACAAATAAGAAAATAAAATCACCTTAAAATTATGAAAAATCATATTAAAATTATTTTATAAATTCTCTCAAATTTTTCAGAAATTAGAGTGTTACAATTATATTCTCATTTTTTTTTAAAAAAAGCATTCTTGTATCAAATAATCAATTTTTAAATATTACTCATTATCAATTAAAGAAACTATTTAAAAATATTAAAAATAATAATAGGGATTGTCTGTGCTATTGTCCCAAACTCACTCACTCATACAAATGTATTTAGGTAATGCAATCCCAAGGTCAAGAGCGAAAGTGTTTTTATTTATAATTTAAGTCTTAATTATAATGTAGGATGTTGTTGCAATAAATGATCGAAGTTCATGGTGAAATTGATGCAAATGTCAAATTGGAGTGAAATTGCAACAAAAGGTTGAAGTTCATGTTGAAATTGGCATAAAGGCCAAATGGAGTGAAATTGCAAAAAAACATAAAGTTTAGGGGGGAAACAATATACTGAGCCGATTATAATTGGACATGAACAAAATTTATAGTTTGACCTGGATTGAAATCGCTAGTTATTTATACATTCATATGAACCTTAACTAGTCCTTGAACTACTGGTTTTGGTTCGCAACTTTTAACTGATGGTCTCGGTCCAGTTCCAGCTCATCTATAGTATGTTTTAGTTCCGATTTATACTGAATTGGTGGTCATGCCTAGTTGCAAGTGATTGACTTGATTATAAGCCTGAGCTGCCCTGTTTTCAATATGATAAGTAAATTTAGTTGCTTGATTAAGAAGTTTATGGATTTATTTCGTCTGGATTAGACTGGGTTCATGGATCTAACTTCTATCAGACTGCTTGTGGAAATGTTGGAACATTAGTTCAGAAATGGAAAGAGAGAGATAGTGTTAGTTTAGAAATGGAAAGATAGAGACGACATTAGTCTAGAAATGAAAAGAAATAGACCAAAAAGAGAAAGCAAAGAAGAGGAAATGAGAGAGAAAGAGAAAGAGAAAGGGAGATAGAGCATAAATGTTATTGAATTCAAGTTTGGATGTCTTGGAGCCATGTCATTTACAATATTGTTTCCCTCTGTTTATACAAGTTTGAGGAGTTTTCTCTAACTAAAGTAACATTTCAGAATATTCATTGTCTCATGCTATATTTGCAATGTTTACCTAATATACAATATTGGGCTTCTAAAAATCGATGCCTAAATAACCCTTTACTGAGTCTTGCATATTGTTAAACTATTAGAATTTGAGGTGTAATAAATTATGAATTAACTCGTCTTTAGGGAAAATTTAGGATATATATATAATAGAGTTTGAGTAATCTATATTGGATAAGGATCATAAGTCCTAAATTAACTATTAACTGGAGTTGATTTAGAAGTCTAATATTCTTTATTAAATATATTTTATTTTTATGTGTTAACAGGAGTCTTCCATCAGTTATTTGATTATTTATATCCAAATGTAATATTTGTTGGGTATTTTCCAATTTTATTATTATTATTATTATTATTATTATTATTTAAGGTTTTAAATGATCCATAATGATGGTGTCGTTTTTTCTTTTCTGCAATTACCGAGTCCGAGGCATTAAGCATATATGAAAAGCACTCATGGAGCCTCATTTAATGAGGTGACTCTTCATATGCATTGTTTGGCCTATTCAAGGGCCATTTCTTTATTCATTTGCTGCACTACAAGTTCTTGACTCTCAGTGATGTCACAACCACTTAGTAGCATAGACTAGAGAACCTCTGAATTTATCTTGATCCCAAGATCTCAAGATCCCAAAATTAAACCTAGCAATGAAATTCTACATCTTCAAATCAGCAAAGATATGGTAATATAGATTATAAAAAAAAAGGAGAATGGAATCAAGCCACAAGTACTTACTTGATAAGTTTAAACTATCCTTGAAGTAACAATAAGAAAGAACTAAGCTTTCTTGAAGAACAAACTCAAATTTCAATTATCAATGATGATCCTTATATAATCACCTTTTTGGTGGCTCTTTATAGCCTTATATTAACCCTAAATCTAAAATACTACCAATTAACCTTAAAATACTTGCATCAGACCAAGGCCAACACAAGCTGCCTTGCAAAAACAATAAAAGCTAAACTGATTGTGCTTAAGTTCTAGGCTCAAACATTTAGTGTACTAAAAGGATGTCATGTGCCACTTAATTAAGTCATGTGACATTTATTTAAACTAATTCTAAGGCCTAATACAACATTGAATAAAGAAATCTGAATTGAGGTCCAAAACACATTACTAAGGGATCCACACTATTAATTAAAGATACATAAGCCCAAGTCCATTGAATGAGACTTGTGCTTATGAATTTAGCCAAAGTATGCTTCAATGTGCATTAGTATCTTGGCATCTCCTTAAGCTCTTCTCCACACTTGATCAACATATCTTCTTAAAATTCTTGTGAGATCAAAGCTTGTACAAAGGTTTGCAATTGAGCTTTGAGGTTTTTGGAACGTGCTCTAGTGATTGGCCTTATTGGAAGCTTCAAGCCTCCATCTTCATGGCTGCCTTGGTGAGTTGCATCATTCCCTCCGTCTTTAAAGGATTCATCCTCGAATCTAAACCTACATGATAAAAAAGAGATAAATCAACCACATTGAAGGTATCACTAAAACCATACTCACCTACCAAGTCCACCCTATAGGCATTATCATTTATGCATTCAAGTATTTGAAAAGGACCATCGCCTTTAGGATCAAGCTTGGACTTCCTTTGATTTGAAAATATCTCTTTCCTAAAGTGGACCCAACCCCAATCTCCAAGCTTAAACCTCATAACCCTTCTACCTTGATTGGCTCATTTGGCGTACTTCTTATTCTTCTCCTTAATGTGTTGTCTAGCTTTCTCATATATGGACTTAATCAAATCCACCCTTTGTTGTCCATTTACATTAGCAATCTCATTCAAAGGAAAATGTAACAAATCCAAAGGAGTTAATGGATTAAAACCGTGCATAATCTTAAATGGTGATTAACCGATAGAAGAGTGAAAGCTCCTATTAAATACAAATTCAATCAATGGCAAGCAATCTTGCCAAGTTTTCAAATTCTTTCCTACCACAGCATGCAATAAAGACCCTAAATTCTATTAACTACTTCGGTTTGGCCATCTATTTGAGGGTGGCAAGTAGTAGAAAATAACAACTTGGTCCCTAATTTTTCCTATAGAACATGCCAAAAGTGACTAAGAAACTTAGAATCTCTATAAGAAACAATTGTTCTAGGAGTGCCATGCAACTTAACAACATCCCTAAAGAAGAAATTAGCCACATGTGTAGCATCATTAGACTTATGACATGTAACGAAATTAGCCATTTTGCTGAATCTATCAACTACAATAAAGATGCAGTCCCTACCCTCTTAGTCCTAGGCAATTCCAACACAAAATCCATAGATATATCTATCCAAGGACTATTAGGCACGTGTAAAGGAGTGTATAACCCGTGGGGTTTCACCTTGGACTTAGCCTGCCTACAAGCAACACAACTAGAGCAAAGCCTCTCTACATCTTTTTTTCATGTTAGGCCAATAAAAATGCTCTTGCAATATGTCAAGTGTTTTAGCAACGCCAAAATGTCCCATCATTCCTCCATTATGAGTCTCCCTAACAAGTAATTCATGCATAGAACAAGATGGCACACAAAGCTTATTGTCTCTAAATAAATAGCCATCATTCTTATATAACCTTCAAAATGCAACTTGTTCACATGCCTCATACACACCAGCAAAGTTAGAATCATATTGATACAATTCTTTAATATACTCAAACCCAATCAGCTTCGAACTAAGAGAAGATTTTAGAGAATACCTCTTAGACAATGCATCAGCAATAACATTGTCCTTACCTTGCTTATATTGGACCATATAAGGGAGTGTTTCGACGAACTCCAACCACTTAGCATGCCTTTCATTTAACTTTTCTTGGCTTTTTAGGTGCTTTAAGCTCTCATGATTAGTGTGAATCATGAACTCATTAGGCCATAGATAATATTACCAAGTTTGTAGAGCCCTCACTAATGCTTTTTTCTTCTTCCTCTCCATTCTCCACGCCATTTTCATCTTTTTCCTCTTCCTCCATTTTCTTTTACTTTTCTACCTCTAAATTACCACTAAACCATCAATTAAACCATAGATTAGTGACTAAACCTTAAGAATCAAGTGAAAGAAGTTGGAATTATTGATTAAAAGCAAAGGGAATTGAAGTTGCCATTGAAGCAAGTTGTAATTTTTAATTTTTGTGATTTTCTAACTAGATTTCAAGGTTTACGCATGAAATTGATGCATTAAATCATGCTCCATCTATCTTTTGTGTTAATTCTTGAATTTAATGAGAATTTCTCCTACTTTGAAGGAGTTGGAGAACCCTCCTCCAAAGGGAAGGAGAAGGCTCAAGTGTGAAGCATTGTAAGCTCCTTAAAGCTTATTCTAAAGGTTAGTGCATTACTAATTCATTTTCCTTTCCATTTTTTCCAAATTTCAATTCTTAGGTTTTCAATGATTCTTGAGAATTGTGTGAATTGTATTGGGAAATTGAACATTTGATTGTTTTTATGTGATTTTTCATACTTATTAAGCATAATGGAATGCTTGGAAGAGAAGGAGAGCACCCCCTTGCCTTTCCCCTTCTTTTGGCTAAACCCTCTTTAGAGGAAGGGCTTTGATTTTTGTTCTTTCTTTTGGTTTTATTTGATTGTAAATAAGTTTTGAAATGGATTCCCTTTAAATGAGTGTGATTATTTTGAAGAGAAACTAGTTTCCCTTTGATTTTGAAGAAGTGGCCGAACCTAAGCTATGTGAAGGGCCTTTGTGTTTCTTTGATCTTTATGCTTGATTTCAACTTAAATTAGTTTATTAATAAGTAATTTGAAGATGGCTAAAGCCATTTCCTTGAATTTTAATATTTTAGGATTTTTCAAAGACTTAAAGAAGGCTTTGAAATTGTAAAAGGGATTTTGTGGTTAAATGCCTTAAGAAATGAATTTAATGGTTTTGAGTAATGATTTTGGGTCAGTGATTAAGGTTTTTGATGGAGGGAATCATTCCTCCTTTGTTTTCAATAAGAGTGGCGAAACCTTCTTTAGTAGGTAAGGCTTGATTTTCACTCTTTTCAAAGCATTGATTTAAGTATTTTATACCATATTATATACATATGTTTTGAATTTGTTCAATTGAATTTATTAAGTATTAGAAAAAGGAGAATGTGGTGGTTTTTGTAAGTTTTAAGTTGAGAAATTTTGAAATTTAGAATTGTGAATAAGCAATAAGATCATTTGTGAAAGAATGGATTTATTTTGGGCTCTACTACGCATGATTGGAATGTAGTATGATGACATTGATTTTGTTATGTGAGCATGCTTGGGTTATCAGCCCATTTTGTTATGTGGAACTATGATCATATGCTAAGGTTATTAGCCCTTATGAATAGGTGGATGCGCTTATTATATGATGGAGGTGGCGCTTCCACAGGCCACGATTATGTGATGGGGGTGGCGCTTTCACAGGTCACGATTGTGTGATAGGGGTGGCACTTTCACAGGCCACGATCGAATCTGCTTACGTTCATTCTGTATTAGTATGAGCCTTACCTAAGAATGAAATTTAATTTGCTATAAAGAAATGAAGATACATTTGTATTTATGAAAATCTATATGATTTTTGAAATGTTTTAATTTAATTAGTCCAACTTCGGTATTTATTTCATATTTATTGATTTGAGCATTTTAAAGTGTATTTGAGACATGTTATTTTGGTATTTCTTTGTTATTTTTATTGGTAATTATTTAGCACTATTGAGTCTTCCACTCAACGCGTTGATTTTTATCACGCGCAGGTTAAGAGTGGTGGACGCTATGCACAGACTGGAGGAGTAGCATCAGAGTAGAAATATCATTTTGGGTAGGATATATAGTAAATTATAATTTTGGCATGTATAGAAAAGTATTGTAAAAAGTATTGAGGTTGTAAATATTGAAAATGTAATTAATGAGATTGATGGTTATTTAAGTATTATGATCTTATTATATTTATGGTGTAGGAATGTTAATAAATATTCTTTTGAATGAATGGTAAATTAGCATGATAGGACTTATGTGAATTGATACTACCATTTAGAAGTGCTGCATGATTTTGAGTTGATTGGAGTTTTGGGGATTGGAGGAGAATTTATATTGGAAGGGTATATGTTTTCTTTGTGTGGCGAGTCAATTTTTAGAGGAAACTCTTGCAAATTTTTCATAGGAATTTCCTTAATTATTACTTTCAAATTTTAATTATTTGCCTCTTTATTGAAACGTAGATTCTTTCAATATATGTTCTAGAGTTATTAAGTAAGATAAAATAGTGCTCCGGCACCGAATGTGGCATTCATCATCTGGTCCTCCAGTATTAGGTGATGGGTGTTACATTTAGTGGTATCAGAGCATTGGTTTAGGTGATTCTAGGATATATGATTTGGTGTGAGAGTTTATCTAATTTGGAGTAATTATATAAGCGATTTAAGTTAAATACATGCCATAATAGTCTGTTTTGGAAATTTCTCTCTGTTGCGAACCTATTGGTCTTTGTAGGTTAAGTTATGTCTTAGCATCTGTCTGATGAGGGGGTGGACAATTATACCCCTCCAGAGGGTGCTATGCTTATGGGTGTTATGCCAGCTAGTGGTGCCGCTGGTGGTGTTTTGGGTTCTGACACGGAGCGCGCCTCAGTTGTGGGGCAGGCTACTATGGGACCTAATTAGGGTGATTTGGTTCAGCAGTTGGTAGCTACTTTGAGGCAGGTTGTGGGAGCTGTTCCCTAAGATCCAGTCACACCAGCCCCTATTCTAGTCCGTCCCCTGATAAAGAGACTAAGGAGGTATGGTGCTAAGGATTCCATGGGTCAAAACGATGGTGATCCTTACGCAGCAGAAATCTGGCTTTGAGATATAGAGAGGGTCTTGGAGCAGATGTAGTGCACTCCAGGAGAGATTGATTTGTGCTACTTCCTTGCTGAAGGAAGGGGCTTACCTATGGTGGGAGTCAATGGTTAAGACAATGAGAGCTGAGGATGTTACTTGGGATTTCTTTCTCTCTGAGTTTCAAGAGGAGTATGTGGGGGAGCTTTACATGGATCAGAGGATAGCAGAGTTCCTCCAGCTTAGGCAGGGTTGGATGACTATTTTCGAGTATGAGTGAGAGTTTCTACGGTTGAGGAGGTATGCTTCTAAGTTGATCCCCTCTGAGGTAGATAGGCGTAAGCAGTTCAGGAAGGGGTTGCTTGATAAGTATAGGATGCACTTGACATCCCAGCCCCACACCCCATTAGCTTCTTTGGTGAAGGCTGCTACAGAGCTTGAGGTTATCCAGAATGAGAGACAGGTTAGAGGTCAGAGGACCCTACAAGGTAGTCAGTATAAGAGATTTCAGAGTGCTACGTCTGGACAGACTTCAGGGGTCCAGTCTAGTAGCAAAAGGTTCAGAGGTGGACCACAAATGGGAGTCAGAACGGGTCAGAGAGCTGGTCAGGGTACATTTATGAGACCAAACCCTCAAGCTACATCTGTTGCTAGTGGTGGAGGTGTTGCATGGCCAGGTTTATCGATTTGCGCTCAGTGTGGAAGGAGACATGTTGGGGTGTGTTGGGAAGCTACGAGAGCTTATTTTAGATGTGGGTCCACAAAGCATATGATCAGGGATTGCCCTATGATAGTGACTAGCTCAACTCACCAGGTTGGGAGGCCAGCTCCCTATGTTCAGAGAGGCAGAGGTAGGGGCCATGGTGAGGCACATGGTACTAGGAGTCAGAGGCCAGTTTCTGAGACTGTGGATAGACCCGAGGCTAGAGCATCGGTGAGGGCTTATGCCATCAGGACCAGGGAGCAGGAGGATGCTCCGGACGTCATAGCAGGTACTTTCTCCATCTTTGACAATCTTGTACTTTCTTTTATTGATCTGGGCTCCACGTATTCTTATATATGCATACATATGGGTAGACTAGATAGTATGCATGCTGACACACTAGAGCATAATGTTGAGGTCACTAGTCCCTTGGGCCAGAATGTAGTAGTTGACCGGGTGTATATAGATTGCCCTTTAGTTATTCATGGGCATGTGTTTTTGGGAGATTTGATAGAGTTGCCTTTTTGGAAATACAATGTGATATTGGGAATGGATTGGCTATCGAGACATGGGGTGATTGTGGATTATAGATGTAAGAGGATTACACTTCAGACTCCATCTAGAGAGGAGATTATAGTTGTGGGGGAGAGGATGGATTACCTCTCTAATGTTATTTCAGCCAGTACTGTTAGGAGGATGATACGGCATGACTGTGAGGTGTTCTTAGCCTGTGTACTTGAGCCTAAGTGGAGATCTCCCAGTGTCAATGAGATTCCGACGGTATGTGACCTCCTAGATGTATTTCCTGAGGATTTGCCTGGTTTGCCTCCTGCGAGAGAGGTTGAGTTTAGTATTGAGGTTATGCCGGGTACAACACCGATATCCATTGCTCCATATTGAATGGCTCCTACAGGGTTGAGAGATTTGAAGATCCAGCTTCAGGAGTTTCTTGACAAGGGTTTCATTCGACCTAGTGTATCCCCTTGGGGCACTCCAGTATTGTTTGTGAAGAAGAAGGACGGTACATTGAGGTTGTGCATTGATTATAGGTAGCTTAATAAGGTGACAGTGAAGAATCATTATCCATTGGCTCGGATAGACGATTTGTTTGGGCCACTATGTTTTCGAAGATTGATTTGAGATCAGGGTATCATCAGTTGGGAGTTAGAGAGTTAAATGTACCTAAGACTGCTTTCAAGACTCGATATGGCCACTATGAGTTTTTAGTGATGCCATTTGGGTTGACTAATGCTCCAACGGTGTTTATGGATTTGATGAACCGTATCTTCCATCCTTATTTTGACCAGTTTGTGGTAGTGTTTATTGATGACATTTTAGTGTACTCTTTGACTACAGAGGATCATGATCACCACCTGCGGACGGTCTTGCAGACTTTGAGAGATCGACGGTTGTATGCTAAGCTTAGTAAGTGTGGGTGTTGGTTGACTGAGATTGCCTTCTTAGGGCATATTATTTTTGCAGAGGGTATTCGGGTGGATCCGAAAAAGATTGAGGTAGTGCTTGATTGGAAGCCACCTAAGAATGTCATAGAGATCTGCAGTTTCTTAGGTTTAGCTGGATATTATAGGAGGTTTGTCAAAGGGTTTTCCCTTATTACAGCCCCTTTGACTAGACTTCTCTGTAAGGATGTCTATTTGAGTGGACTGATAGATGCTAGAGTAGCTTTGAGGAGCTAAAGGCCATGCTTACTGAGGCTCCAATTTTGACATAGCCAGCTCCAGGCAGACCATATGATGTTTATAGTGATGCTTCGCATAATGGTCTGGGTTGTCTACTAATGTAGGAGGGGAAGGTAGTTGTTTATGCTTCTCGATAGCTTAAGCCACATGAGAAGAACTACCCTACCTATGATTTGGAGTTAGCAGCTATTGTGTTTGCCTTGAAGATTTAGAGGCATTACTTGTATGTTGAAAGATGTCATTTGTATATGGATCAAAAGAGCCTTAAGTATCTGCTTACTGTAATACTCGCCGCCCAATCCTTAAGAACTAGACGATGGATGCCACATTCGGTGCCGAAGCACCGACTTATTATACCTGATGAACCCGAAATATACATTAGAAGTGGCTTGGTTTCCATAAGGAGGCAAGTAATATTTTGATAAATAAAAACATAGGAAAATTCCTACAAAAAAAAATCGCAAGAGTTTCTTCTAAAAATCGACTTGCCACACAAAAAAAACAAAGCACTTCCAATGTTCAATCCTCCAAACCTCAACTCCAAATTATTTTACCAAGCCACACGACACTTCTAAAAATATAATGTCAAGTCATCTTATTACATAATTAACCATTCAAGAAAATATATACTATCGTTCATACACCATTCATGAAATCAAATAATAATACTTAATCGGCCACCGATTTCATTAGTTATAATTACAATTTTTACAACCTCAAAATTTGTTATAATAAATTCATACATGCCATTATTCACCTAATAAACATATTTTATCCAAAATTAATACTTCTACTATGATGCTACCTCTTTGGTCTTCGTGTAGCACCCATAGCTCACAACTTGCGCATGATAAAAATTATCGCGCTGAGTGGAAGACTCAGTGGTGCTAAATAACCAATAATTTAAAATATCCAAGGAACACCAAATAAATAATTTCAAGACAATACATTTTTTTAAATACTGAAATCGTATTAATTAAATCCAAATATTTGAAAGATCACAAGAAATTCACACTTAAAATTTATACCAACTCAAAATAAATAAGAAAGTATCATAAATGCCAATATATTTTTCGATTTCAATATAGTAAATTAAAATTCCTATTTTCATTTTATCTAAAGCTCATGCCGATACCGAAAGAATGTAAGTAGAATCGATCTTGGCCTGTGAAAGCACCACCCACCAATCACATAATCGTGTCCTGTGAAAGTGCCACCCACCAATCACATAATCGTGGCCTATGAAAGCATCACCCACCAATTACATAATCTTGGCCTGATGCCACCGTGGTCTGCGCAAGCACCACAAAAATAAGCGAGTCTGCCTATTTATAAGGGCTGATAACCCTAGCATATTATCATAGCTCCACCAATAATATGGGCTGATAACCCGAGCATGCTCATATATCACAATAATCTCATCATACCATATGTCAATCACATATGGTAGAGCTTAAAATAATTAAATTCTTCCATAAATAGTCTCATTTCTCATTCACCTTTTCTTATTCAAAAACATTTTAAAATTAACACTTATTATTTCAAAATCACTTAACTTACAATTTGTAAAATCCAACAAAATAAATTCATGTTTCAAGCAAAAGCCTTTCTTTTATAATGCCTCCATTAAAAGTACTAATTATCAAATTAAACTCACTCTTTACAATCATTAAATCCATTTCTCAAACAAGTAACCATAAAACTTTTTTAATACTTTAAAAACCTTCTTTAAGTATGACTAAAATGTTTAAACACCAAAATTCAAAAGAGAAATCTTAACCACCAACAAATTACTTAATAACAACTTTATTAAAGTTTAAATCAAGCATAGAAATCACAAAGAGCATGGTGTCCTTCACCAAACATGGAGAATGAAGGGGAAATGATTTCTTTCCAAATTAATTTCATAAACCTGACCTTTGCTGTGTTCTTAGGCTATAACTGAAGTTATAGAACTTTAAATTGAGTGAAACTTAACTCCTAAGAAATATAAGACAAAATGCTACAAATTTCATGAAGGGACCATATAATCCGGATCATTCTCTAAGAGGGTGGAAAAAACCCGAGAATAAAGACCAACAATCCAACACGATTCAACACAACCAGTTTTGGTATAAAAATCATAAGTTGAGCTATATGTATTCAAATTGGACGCAAGAGGATGATTTAGAAAGATAAGAAGTAGAACTACAACTTTTATGAAGAACACAAGATATTATCTTGCCATTTTAGTGGTCAAAAGGGACTTTATAAGTTGAGCTACAAGTATTGGCATTGAACATAAGAGGATGCTTTGGAAATTTGAGAAATAGAGCTACAACTTTCATGAAGAAGTCAGAAGCAAATAAAAATTATAAAAGGGTCGAAAATGACTTCCAGTCCACCCTGATTACACCTCTAACATCAAAATTCATCAAAAACCTAAAATTTAAAACATAAGAGAACGAAAGGGAAACTAGAATATTATTACACTAACCTCTTTTTCAAGCTTAAACAAGCTTAAAAACTCTATCCTTGGGCTTTTCTCCTTGCCTTTGTGAGAGGAGTCACCAACCTCTTCAAGTACGAGAAAAATAACATTAAAATAAAAAATTAACACTAAAAAAGAGAGGAGAAAAGCCATATAAATCTTATAAACCATATAAGAAAAATAGAATGGATAAACAAACAAATAAATTTGAAAATAAAAAATCATTAAAAGATTTAACTTGTTTTAACTGTGGACAGAAAGGTCACACATCTAAATATTGTAAGTTTAACAAAAGATTAATAAATCACAAAATCCAAAAGTTACCACTTACCTCCTTTAATGGCAACTCCAAAACCAAAGCTTAGAAACTCCAAATTCAAGCTTCTACTTCTTAATTCTCAAGGAAAGAAAAATGGAGGAAGAAGGAAGAAGAAGGGAGGAGAGAGAAAGTATTGGTGATTTGAGTAGCAAAGTCAAACTTTGCTTCTCATTTTATGGTAAATCAATGGCCAAGATCAAGTCTTAGTAATCTCATTCAACGGCTCTAAATATTCCTCAAATAATTCATTTCTAAATATTATTTAACTCCACAAATTAATTAAATTAACTTTGCAAAATTAATTCACCATTTATTCTATAATATACCATAATAAAAAATAATATTCACTAGTTGCCGTAATTCTCCAAAAATATTCGTGAAATATTCTCTACCCATCTAAATCATGCAAACATGCTCCAAAAATATGAATTAACATACTAGACACATGTAGTAATTTTTTCGGGCCAAAATAATACCATATCTCGGACCGATAAATTGCTATTACCGATACTGAAAAAGACATTGGAAAATAGTCCGTTACAAAGAAATCCTTGCACAAGGTGGAATGAAATTAGCAAATTAGATTTGGAATTTCATTCGGCTGACCAATGGCTAAAGTTAAGAGAACTAACATGATTTAGTAAAGCAGACACACTCCATACCTAATTACTAAATTGGAACATTAATGATGAAGGGATATTAATTACATTGATAAATCATGCACTAAAAGGTTAAGTCAAACCACTTTGACTTTTCAAATATTTGGGTAGTCTTGACATGTTGCTAGACAATGTACTTGACCTTCAAATATTAATTAATTAATATTTGTTGCCAATATATTTGGAACCCAGAAGGTCATACACATAAGAATGGATATAAGAAAGTGAAAACGAGAAATCGAATTAAGCATGACTTGATTACAAATAAGTTTTGTGAAGTTAAGGATAAAATTATAATTTATATTTGGTTACAATTTTATCTAGATTATTAGGTATTGACTTAATTGATTTATGTCTAAAATTCATTAAGATAAATTTTAGATTAAATAAACCTAATATTTCAATTATGATTTATTTATTTAAATGGTTAAATAAATAAATATAATTGATTAAATTTTAGATTAAATTGATTAAATAAATAAATATATAATTTATTTCAATTATGCATTATGATTTATTTATTTAAATTTTTTTAAATAAATAAATAGTCACAAATATATTTAGTTATATTTTATTTATTTAAAAGGTTTAAATAAATAATTATAATTAATTTATTTGTGACCTAAGGTTTTCCTATATAAGATTTAAGAAATGGTGTAGACGTATGGGAGTTGAACGTGAGAATAATTGATGCGCTCTAAGACTTGGAATGGACCATCTCCACGTGCATCAAGCTTATTCTTCCTTTGGTTGGGAAACCTTTCCTTGCGAAAGTGT